>JBBGZY010002238.1:437500-561958 GCA_037952925.1 Lithobates clamitans
ACTTTAGGCAGGAATGGTAGTTTGCGACAATGGCACTAACCTCCTCTCCGCCCTCTGACAGGGACAACTGACCCATGTGCCCTGTTTGGCTCACGTCCTTAACTTGGTGGTGCAGTGGTTCTTGGGCAGGTACCCGGGTTTACAGGATATCCTGAGGCAGACCAGGAAAGTCTGTGTGCATTTCTGCCGGTCATATAATGCCAGTGCTCAGCTGGCAGACCTCCAAAAGGAATTTAACCTGCCCAAGAACCGCCTAATCTGTGACATGCCCACCAGGTGGAACTCAACGTTGGCCATGCTGCAGCAGCTGCACACGCAGCAGAGGGCCATCAATGAGTACCTGTGTGACTATGGCACCAGGATAGGGTCAAGGGAGCTTGTTTTTTTTCCCCACGCCAGTGGGCCATGATCAGGGATGCATGCACTGTCCTGTCACCATTTGAGGAGGCCACGAGGATGGTGAGCAGTGACAGTGCATGCATCAGTGGCACTGTCCCCCTTGTCCACCTGTTGGTGCACACACCGCATGGAATAATGGACAGGGCACTTAAGGCAGAACAGAGGCAGGAAGAGGAGGACTTCCTTAGCTCTCAAGGCCCCCTTTATCCAGACAGTGTTCCTGCGTGCCCGCCGATCACACAGGACGAGGAGGGGGAGGATTGTGTCAGCATGGAGGTGGAGCCTGGCACTCAGCATCAGCATCAGTCTTTAAGGGATGATTTACAGTTCCAAGAAACCCATGGACTGGTACGTGGCTGGGAGGAGGTGGCTGCGGATCATGTCGTCCTTAGTGACCCAGAGGACTCCGGACCGAATGCCTCAGCAAACCTACGCTGCATGGCCTCCCTGATCCTGCAAAGCCTGAAGAAGGATCCTTGTATTCGTGGTATCAAGGTGAAGGACCAATACTGGTTGGCAACCCTCCTTGATCCATGTTACAAGGGTAAGGTTGCGGACCTTATCTTGCCATCGCAGAGGGAGCAGAGGATGAAACATCTTCAGGAGGCCTTGCAGAAAGGTCTGTGCAATGCGTTCCCAGAGACTGGGAGGTTACAAACTCCTGTTCCTGGACAACGTGGTGCTGAGGCTTCAGTCAGTCAAAGAAGGAGCGGTGGAGAAGGTGGCCGTCTGACTGATGCGTTCAGACAATTTTTTAGTCCGCAGCCCCGAGGTCTGATCGGTTCCAGCAACCATCACCAGCATCTGTATTACATGGTGCAGGAATACCTAGGGGCAAGATCTGACTTGGACACCTTTCCCACCGAAAATCCTCTGGGTTATTGGGTCTTGAGGATGGATCACTGGCCAGAGCTTGCACAGTATGCAATTGAGCTACTGGCCTGTCCTCTATCCAGCGTTCTTTGAGAACGCACATTCAGTGCTGCTGGAGGCTTTGTAACTGATCACAGGGTGCATCTGTCCACCGACTCGACTGACCTTCATAAAAATGAATCAGTCTTGGATCACCACCAGCTACCAAGCACCTGATGCTGATGTAACCGAATATTTTTTTTTGAAATGTCAGATCCCTTCAAGACTGCCTATGCTGATGCTGAGTGACTATCCCTGAGTAATTATCCTCTTCCTCCTCAATGATCACGCTGATAACTTGTAAGAACATTTTTGGTTCTGGGCGCCGCCACCAGTGGCTAAGGCCCAATTTTTCAGCCCCTGTTTAACAGGGGCGTGTAATTACAATTTTTGATGCAATACTTTGCAGCAGGGCTCGTTCCTGCGCTCCAACTAGAGTATCTGTGAGGGGTTCCAGTGTTGTGGCACCAGCACCAGTGCCTAAGGACCAATTTTTCTGCCCCTGTTCAACAGGGACATGTAATTACAATTCTTGATCTAATATTTCAAAGCAGGGCCCATTTCTGCACCCACCAAGAGTAACTGTGAGGACTTACAGTGTTGTGGCACCAGCACCACCACCACCATCACCAAAGGCCCAATTTTTCTGCCCCTGTTCAACAGGGGCATGTAATTACAATTCTTGATCCAATATTTTCACAGCAGGGCCCTGTGAGGGCTTACAATGTTGTGGCAACAACAACACCTAAGGCCCCAATTTCTGCAGAGTATATAGGGCAGGCCCCTAATTTCAAACATCCAACTTACAAACGACTCCTACTTGCAAACGGAAGGAGACAACAGGAAGTGAGATGAAATCTACCCCTAGGAAGGGAATTTCTCTCCTGTAAGAGTTAACATGGAAAAAAAGGTTCTCCTTTCCACTGATGCTTTATCACCAATCCTTGTTTCACTAAAACCCCAAATTTTCTAAAAACATTTGTCATTGGGACAGAAAGTGAGGTGAAATCTTCTGAAGAGGAGCACAGACAGCAAAACAAATGTCACAGGGGTGATAACACTTCCCTATGTTTTCCAAAAAGCTTAAAATAGATTTTTTGTCTGGAGCTAAACACGTTAAAAATGTACCAGTTCAAAATTACAAACAGATTCTACTTAACAACAAACCTACAGTCCCTGTCTTGTTTGCACCGCCTGTATACTGCTGTTCAGAGTATATAGGGTCTGGGGGCCCCACGCCTTTCCTTTTTTTAACTTGGGTGCGGGGTTCCCCTTAATATCAATACAAGACCCAAAGGGCCTGGTAATGGACTGGGGGGTACCCATGCCGTTTGTCTCACTGATTTTCATCCATATTGCCAGGACCCGACATTACATTAAACCCGCAAGCAGTTTTAAATGACTTTTATTCCTTTACAAATGTCGTTTTGTGCAGGGACAGTTCTAAGCACGGGAAACACGCGCCACTTTACAGGCATACTATAGACACCCCCCAGGTACGATATTTAAAGGAATATTTCACTTTTTTTTTACTTTAACCCCTTCCCGACCGGCGCACGACGATATACGTTGGCAGAATGGCATGGCTGGGCAAATGGGCGTACAGGTATGTCCATTTGAATTTCCCGCCGTGTAATTGCATGCGCGCCGACCGGGAGCTCCGTGAGTCGGGTCACGGGTCCCGCGGACTCAATCGCTTCGGGGATACCCGCGAACATCTCACGGAGAGTATGAACAGGGAGATGCTGATGTAAACAAGCATCTCCCCGTTCTGCCTAGTGACAGTGTCACTGATCTCTGCTCCCTGTCATCGGAGCAGAGATCAGTGACTGTCACACACAGACCACCCCCCCACAGTTCGAAATCACTCCCCAGTACTGACTTAACCCCTCCCCGCCCCCTAGTGGTTAACCCCTTCACTGCCAGTGTCATTTACACAGGAATCAATGCATTTTTATAGCACTGCTGTATAAATGACAATGGTCTCAAAAATGTCCGACATGTCCGCCATAATGTCGCAGTCACAATAAAAATCGCTGATCTTCGCCATTACTAGTAAAAAAAAAAAAATTATAAAAATGCCATAAAACTATCCCTTATTTTGTAAACACTCTAACTTTTGCGCAAACCGATCAATAATTGCTTATTGCGAATTTTTTTTTTACCAAAAATATGTAGAAGAATACGGATCGGCCAAAACTGAGGAAAAAAAATGTTTTTTTATATATTTTTGGGGATATTTATTAGAGCAAAAAGTAAAAAATAATGCGTTTTTTTCAAAATTGTCGCTCTTATTTTTGTTTATAGCGCAAAAAATAAAAATCGCAGAGGTGATCAAATACCACCAAAAGAAAGCTCTATTTGTGGGAAAAAAAGGACGTCAATTTTGTTTGAGATCCACGTCGCATGACCGCGCAATTGTCAGTTAAAGCGACGCAGTGCCGAATCACAAAAAGTGCTCTGGTCAGGAAGGGGGTAAATTCTTCCGGGGCTGAAGCGGTTAAGCATCATTAAAATTACTGCTCCTGAAAAAACTTCCATTTTTAAAACTTTTTTTTGCATTGATCCATGTCCCCTGGGGCAGGACCCGGGTCCCCAAACCCTTTTTAGGACAAAACCATGCATATAAGCCTTTAAAATTAGCACTTTTGTGTGTGTGTGTGTGTGTGTGTGTGTATATATATATATATATATATATATATATATATATATATATACACACACACACACACACACACACACATATATATATATGTAGCCAAGGTTTGCTACTGTTGTGTAGGGATGAGCCGAACTCATGTTCGACTCGAACATTGGCTGTTCGCAAGTTCAGCGAACAATTTGGGGTGTTCGCGGCAAATTCGAATGCCGCGGAACACCCTTTAAAAGTCTATGGGAGAAATCAAAAGTGCTAATTTTAAAGGCTTATATGCAAGTTATTGTCATAAAAAGTGTTTGGGGACCCGGGTCCTGCCCCAGGGGACATGGATCAATGCAAAAAAAAGTTTTAAAAACTGACGTTTTTTCAGGAGCAGTGATTTTAATAATGCTTAAAGTCAAAAGTGTAATATCCCTTTAAATTTCGTATCTGGGGGTGTCTATAGTATGCCTGTAAAGGGGTGCATGTTTCCTGTGTTTAGAACAGTCTGACAGCAAAATAACATTTTGAAGGAAAAAACCCATTTAAAACTACTCGCGGCTATTGCATTGCCGGACAATACACATAGAAGTTCATTGATAAAAAACGGCATGAGAATTCCCCACAGGGGAACCCCAAACCAAAATTTTAAAAAAAAATGACGTGGGGATCCCCCTAAATTCCATACCAGGCCCTTCAGGTCTGGTATGAATATTAAGGGGAACCCCGGCCAAAACTAAAAAAAACAATTACGTGGGGGTCCCCCTAAATTCCATACCAGACCCTTCAGGTCTGGTATGGATTTTAAGGGGAACCCCGCACCAAAAAAAAAAACGGCATGGGGTCCCCCCAAAAATCCATACCAGACCCTTATCCAAGCACGCAACCTGGCAGCCCGCAGGAAAAGAGGGGGGGACGAGAGTGCGCCCCTCCCCTCCTGAACCGTACCAGGCCACATGCCCTCAACATTGGGAGGGTGCTTTGGGGTAGCCCCCAAAACCCCTTGTCCCCATGTTGATGAGGACAAGGGCCTCATCCCCACAACCCTGGCCGGTGGTTGTGGGGGTCTGCGGGCAGGGGGCTTATAGGAATCTGGAAGCCCCTTTAACAAGGAGACCCCCAGATCCCGGCCCCCCCCTCACTAAAAAACTGTCAAAAATGTTAAAAATGACAAGAGACAGTTTTTGACAATTCCTTTATTTAAATGCTTCTTCTTTCTTCTATCTTCCTTCATCTTCTTCTTCTGGTTCTTCTGGCTCTTCTGGTTCTTCCTCCGGCGTTCTCATCCAGCATCTCCTCCGCGGCGTCTTCTATCTTCTTCTCCTCTGGCCGCTCAGCACCCATGGCATGGGGGGTGGCTCCTGCTCTTCTCTTCATCTTCTTCTTCATCTTCTTCTCTTCTTCTGTTCTTCATTTTCTTCTCCGGGCCGCTCCGCATCCATGCTGGCATGGAGGGAGGCTCCCGCTGTGTGACGGCATCTCCTCGTCTGACGGTTCTTAAATAATGGGGGGCGGGGCCACCCGGTGACCCCGCCCCCCTCTGACGCACGGGACATGACGGGACTTCCCTGTGGCATTCCCCGTGACGTCACAGGGAAGTCCCGTCAAGTCATCTTGCGTCAGAGGGGGGTGGGGTCACCGGGTGGCCCCGCCCCCCATTATTTAAGAACCGTCAGACGAGGAGACGCCGTCACACAGCGGGAGCCTCCCTCCATGCCAGCATGGGTGCGGAGCAGCCCGGAGAAGAAGATGAAGAAGAGAAGAGAAGAAGAAGAGAAGAAGATGAAGAAGATGAAGAGAAGAGCGGGAGCCTCCCCCCATGCCATGGGTGCGGAGCGGCCCGAGGAGAAGAAGATAGAAGACGCCGAGGAGGAGATGCTGGACGAGAACGCCGGAGGAAGAACCAGAAGAGCCAGAAGAACCAGAAGAAGAAGATGAAGGAAGATAGAAGAAAGAAGAAGCATTTAAATAAAGGAATTGTCAAAAACTGTCTCTTGTCATTTTTAAAATTTTTGACAGTTTTTAAGTGAAATGGTAGGGGTAAGTACCCCCTTACCATTTCACACAGGGGGGAGAGCCCGGATCTGGGGGTCCCCTTGTTAAAGGGGGCTTCCAGATTCCGATAAGCCCCCCGCCCGCAGACCCCCACAACCACCGGCCAGGGTTGTGGGGATGAGGCCCTTGTCCTCCCTTGTCCCCCCTCTTTTCCTGCGGCCTGCCAGGTTGCGTGCTCAGATAAGGGTCTGGTATGGATTTTTGGGGGGACCCCACGCCGTTTTTTTTTTTTTTTGGCGCGGGGTTCCCCTTAAAATCCGTACCAGACCTGAAGGGTCTGGTATGGAATTTAGGGGGACCCTCACGTCTTTTTTTTTTTTAATTTTGGCCGGGGTTCACCTTAATATCCATACCAGACCTGAAGGGCCCGGTATGGAATTTAGGGGACCCCCACGTCATTTTTTTTTTAAATTTTGGTTCGGGGTTCCCCTGTGGGGAATTCCCATGCCGTTTTTATCAATGAACTTCTATGTGTATTGTCGGACCGGCAATGCAATAGCCGCGAGTAGTTTTAAATGGGTTTTTTCCTTCGAAATGTCATTTTGCTGTCAGACTGTTCTAAACACAGGAAACATGCGCCCCTTTACAGGCATACTATAGACACCCCCCAGCTACGAAATTTAAAGGGATATTACACTTTTTTTGTTTGACTTTAAGCATTATTAAAATCACTGCTCCTGAAAAAACGGCCGTTTTTAAAACTTTTTTTTGCATTGATCCATGTCCCCTGGGGCAGGACCCGGGTCCCCAAACACTTTTTATGACATTAACTTGCATATAAGCCTTTAAAATTAGCACTTTTGATTATTCATGTTCGTGTCCCATAGACTTTAACGGTGTTTGCGTGTTCGAACAAACTTTTTTCCTGTTCGCATGTTCTGGTGCGAACCGAACAGGGGGGTGTTCGGCTCATCCCTAATATATATATATATATATATATATATATATATATATATATATATATATATATATATATATATATATATATAACGTAGGGGGAATTAACATTAACCACGCCCTCTGTCCATGTACTGAGCGGTGATAATTTATCACGGCTTAATAAACTGACATCTTGATGTTTCGGTGAATTTCTGGTACTGTAATCTTGTAAAGTCTCACAAGATTCCAGTATCAATGGCCGTTCTCCAGTGTTGGAAGCGTTGGTAGTTCGCCTCACTCCTCCAAAGGTGAAGCGATCTACACCGCTTCATAAACTGGCATCCAGAGGAGAACAATCTCCTCTGAGAATGCCGGAGAATGGAGCAGTGAATATATTTCACTGCTTCATAAACGGACACCTTAGACCAGTTTATGGTAAATCCAGAGAATTCACCAAATTTAGTAATAGTTTCCATTAAATTTCGCAGAGAGCCACCCGTATCTCCCAAATATATCAGCACATCATCCGCATACAGGTATACTTTTTCTTCCAACTGACCTTTACAAAAGCCTACAATAGGAAAGTTCTTACAAATCATTATGGCCAAAGGTTCCTCCGCCAATGCAAATAAAAGGGGGGATAATGGACACCCTTGTCAGGTGCCCTTATGTAATGGAAATGGGGAGGAAAGGGAGTGAATACAGAGCCAGTGCTCGAGGTGCAGAATAGATAACAGGTACCCAGTTTATAAAGCTGTCCCCCAGTCCAAATCGGGACAGGATTTCCCAGAGATAGGGCCATTCAACACTATCAAAGGCCTCAGCGGTGTCTAAAGAGGGAATGGCCCTACCTCCAAGGTTATCCGCAGGTACCTGCAGGTCAAGGAACAGGCGTCGTATATTGTCTGCTGTAGAGTGTGTGGGGATAAACTCAGATTGTTCTTGGACCAGCTGACCAATAACCTTTGATAGTCTATTAGCTAGAACTCTAACAAGGAGTTTTATGTCTGTATTTAATAAAGACATGGGACAGACAGTAGGAGTCTGTCTTTTCCTTGGGGAGCACCAAGATAATGGCCTCCTTCTTATGCCCCATACACACGGTCGGAGATTGATCGGACATTCCGACAACAAAATACTAGGATTTTTTCCGACGGATGTTGGCTCAAACTTGTTTTGCGTACACACGGTCGCACAAATTTGTCGGAATTTCCGTTCACCAAGAACGCGGTGACGTCAACCACGTATGACGAGACTAGAAAAGGCCATTTCAGAACCAAGCGCGGCACCCTTTGGGCTCCTTTTGTTAATCTCGTGTTAGTAAAAGTTTGGTGAGAGACGATTCGCGCTTTTTCAGACTCTTAGCTTTCAGATCGTTTTCTGCGGTTCAGTTTGTGCTTGTGGGTTTGTATCTGCTCTTCAGTACGTGCAAGCAAGCTACGCGTGACTTTGTCATTGTGTTCTTGTTCATTCGTTACTGTTTTTCAGGTCACTCTTCACAGGCCTTGCTGTTCTTCAGTGCGTTCTGTTACTTCGTTCTGAGTAGCCGACCGTTTTCTAGCCATGTTGTGTATACGTACTCCTCGTAGAGTTCGTGCTGTGCAGGGGCTTGGTGTTGGGGTCCTGGCCTTGACACAAGTCCAGTCCATGAACAGGGTGGGGAGGAGGTCATGGACCAAGAATTGGTTTCTTCAGCGTGACCAGTTCTCTCATATGCCTTTGCTCCGTGAGAATAATCCTGATGATTTCAGGAACTTTCTCAGGATGACGGACCCTGTATTTCACCGTTTGTTGGCTTCGGTGACCCCCTATATCAGCAGGCAGGATACCTGCATGAGGCAAGCCATCACTCCGGAGCAGAGGCTCGTCGCTACCCTGTGGTACTTGGCGACGGGGAGAAGTCTACAGGACTCGACAGGCATCTCCCCCCAGGCTCTGGGGATCATTATCCCAGAGACCTGTTCTGCCATCATCCAGGTCCTGCAGAAGGAGTATATGAAGGTAAGATTTTTATCCTTTAATATCACATTTTATTGTATATAATGTTTGCTAATATATTGTATTTCTTTCCTCATTCCCTAATTACCATGATTGTAATATGCTGTGAATGTCCCCTTTGTCCTCATGCATGCTGTATTTTTAAGTCCTTCATACATATTTGCCTTCACTTACCTCCCCAGCATGGTCTCCTGGCCCTATATTCACCTCATGTAGTCACTTAACAATGTATTTTATCAGCTCCATAGTAGTGCTTTACCCCAAACTACCCCTAAAATGTTTAGAAATGTGATTTGTGCTTTAAATTCAGGCAGAGTGCCAGAGGCATTTTTGGGGCGGTCCCCAAATCATTTTTAACCCTCCCTGCCCCCAACTGCTAAGTCAGCTGATCCCAATTCTCTATCTATCCTCAATCATCTATCTGCTGACTTTGCTAAACCCATACACACTATACCCATCTCTTTACTGGTCAGATTTATGGATGAATTCCCCAAAGCATGTAGTGCAAGGGCCTGCCTGTATACTTTCAAATGGTACTGTTTCCAGTTTTTGTATCCTATTATTATCTTGATAGGTAATAGCAGAATGTCCAAATGTGTACAGTGTGTATTTATATCTTTGTATTATGACACTTCTTACCTGTCCAGTGGGCTGCCAATAGTGTAACTAAGGAGGGGCTGTTCCAAGTAATACCCATTATTTAGGCATTCATCTCTCAATGAAGTGAAGAGGGTTACTTGTCCAAGATTTCCCCACCCCCATAATGTTAGAAATGGCCCATGAGGGGGGGGAGGGGGAATATGATAGGTGTACCTTATAATTTGGTGTTGTAAAAGTCCCCTTAATAAATTTTATCTGGATGTTGGCCAGGAATGTTTGTGTCTAATCTGCTTTCCATGTTTGTGTGCAAAAATACAAAAATTTTTTGATTTCCTCAACAGTTTCCTTCCACGCCACAGGAATGGCAAACTGTGGCCTCCCACCCAGCGGTGGGACTTTCCTAACTGCGGAGGGGCAATTGATGGGAAACACTTCCACATCATCCCACCACCCAACTCGGGGTCGTACTATTATAATTACAAGGGGTTCAATAGTATTGTGGCGGTGGTGTCGGCTAATTATGAGTTCCTGTATGTGGACGTGGGGAAGAATGGCCGGATGTCCGATGGTGGAGTCATCGCCCATACGGAGTTTTACAGGCGTCTCCAGAATGGCAGCTTGGACTTGCCAGATTTTGCACCTGCGACAGGGAAAAAAGCCTTTCATATTTTGAAAGAAAGAGATTGTTCTCGGGGGGTCAACCACATTCGAAGCCACACTATGCCTTAGGGAGGGAGCCCCCCTATAAATCAAAACAGGTTTATCAGGAATGACTGTACGGAGTACTGTATCATTCTTAAGGATATTCCAATGTTTACGGAAATTTTTTTTAATAGAATAATGCTGATTGGAATAGCCCGTAATCATGGACCACTCAAATTTATTGGTAGGCCCCGGATCAGGTTCTCGATTTCTACGGCTTCGAATGTGGTTGACCCCCCGAGAACAATCTCTTTCTTTCAAAATATGAAAGGCTTTTTTTCCCTGTCGCAGGTGCAAAATCTGCCAGGTCAATTCCTTCAGAGGTAGGAAATGTGAAACCTTCAGTTCCACAGTCACAAATAAGATGTACTACATAGTCTTTTTATTACATGCTCCACCCAGCTTGTTGTTTACCTTATCCAATGTCCTTGCTCAAAGCAGTATATTGGACGCACTAAACGGGAATTACACGTGCGTCTTTCTGAACGCGTCGCTAACATCAAGCGAGGATTCACAAAACACAACCTTTCTAGGCATTATGCCAAATACCACAATAAAAAACTAAAAGGCACTCTCTTTCTAGCCATTGATAGAATACGTCCCCACTGGAGAGGAATTAACATGGTCAGATCCATCTCTAGACTTGAGACCAGGTGGATCTTTGACATGGTATCCTCCAGACCACAAAGGTTAAACCTAGAGTGGGAGGTGAAAATTGTGTGTGATTGATGAAAAAAATACTAAAAAAATGGCCCTTTTTCATACACAGGAAGACCTCAGCCAGGAGGAGGGTGTGGAATGTGGCAGCCAGGAGGAGGCCAGGGCTAAGTTGCAGCCAGGAGGAGGCGGGGCTAAGTGTCAGCCAGGAGAAGCCTGGGACAAGTCGCAGCCTGACCGAATCGCAGGTTCCTCCCCTCCGCCTTCCATACAAAAGAGCGAGGAAGGCGACTCACATGCAGGATTCTGCGCTCAGGCTCATTCAGAAGGCTTCTGCGTCCCTCCGAGCCTTACCCACTCCTGAAGAGGCCTTTGCCTGCATGGCTGCCACCAAACTGCAGGGCATGCAGGAGGGTCAACGCAAACTATGTGAGGACCTTCTGTATAAAGTCCTAAGTAAGGGGGTGAGTGGGGAACTAACACCCAATACCCACCTGAGTGAGCTGGCCCCTCCTCCTCCTCCTGCCCCAACTCCACCACCACCAGAGCCACAGTGTGGAAGGAGGCGTGGAAGGAAGACGAGAGTGTAATGGAAATTTGTAAGTTCTGTATATAATTGTATTGTATTTTGTATGTATTGCACACTACCTTCACTGTGCACACGGCACTAATAATGTTTTCAGTAAATGTTTACATTCTTTCGAGTCCTGATTAGAATAAGCCTGCCTATGTAAAGCCCCTTGTTACCATAAATGTACAATTGTAATATTAATGGGATACCTACGTAATCATGTGCATAAAAACCTTCAATTGCGTCATAAAAAAGCAGAACAGTAATTTGGAAAGATGCTGAGCGTATCTTTTGTGTCTGTTCCCTACTGCAGTAGTTATTATTAATTTGGAACCACTAATCAATATGAGGATAGGAGTTGCCTCTATCATCAATTTAAGCGAGTCAGCATGGCGAGCCAGCCAGGAGGGGATTCCAGGTGACCCTGAGTATCCGAAACGAAGAGCTTGAGAAGATCCTGGAATTTCTGATAATCAGCCGGCTGAGGTAAGCCTTTTGCTTACATTTGAGTTATCAGACTTCCTTGATCGGTAAGGCATTTTCGGGACAAAGGGTACCTATTTTAGTGCTGTTCACAGGTATATGTAGTACATCTGTTATATAAAGTAGTTTAGAGGCAAGAGGGTATAGGCACATGTAGAGAAGACTGGCCAGTCATTATGGGCATTGAATTAAGTAAGGGAATGAAGGGTAAGAGACCCTCAAAAATGCCCAGCGCAAGAGGAGCGCTATATAAGAACCAAAGGTGCGGTTCTGCCTATACTGAGCCCCTAGATTAATGGTTAAAGTGGACAGGGATCCACAATGGGTAACTGGGTTACCACCAAGGTCCACAGGGACTAAGAATCATGCAGAGTAAACAGCTAGAGAAACAGTTATTTATGTGAGCAGGATGGATGAAGGGTGACATTAACACCAGACAGAAAGGGACATTTTCATGTTAAGTTGTGGGATGAATTTGGGGTCAGGCACTACAACTATTAGAGTCAGAAACAGAGAAATGAGAGGTAAAACAGAATACTTTATATGCTGTCAGAGAGGGAAGATGGGATGAGCACTCTGGCTGCCCATCTGATCATAGAAGCTAGATATAAAAGATATCTGAACAAAATAAGGAAAGCAGAATTTAGGCAGGGAAATATTAATGAGTTAAAAGAAAGTGAGAGAATGATATACATGTGTTGTGTACAAATGGGAAAATGTAAGCGATATTAGAGAGATATTGGTGTATGTGTGTGCGAATGCTGGGACCTTTAGTTCTATTGCTTGTGTGTGTCATGTACGCAGATGTGACCCCCTCCTTTGTGCTCTCCTGAAAGAATGTGGCTGGGATGAGAGGTCAGTGATAAGCTGGAAGGACACCATGCCAATTCCAGTTTTTTAGACAAAACATTTATAACAAAATGTGCCGGGTTAACGAATCTAATGGTAAACAATGTGATCACAATTATTCTGAATCTGTTTTCCAGACATGGTAAAATGAAGGTTACATTTAACCGTGTATTACACAAATTGAATATCCTTTGATAGTGGAAATGCATTTAAAAAAGGGAAATGAAGTAAGATTAAGTAATAATGAGTATTCATTTCTAATATGAGTTTAACAATTTTAGTAATAATATAGATATATTGAAACTGGTTTAGACAACCTTTGGTTGGAAATGAAATCCACGTTATTGATGACCCTGGGTTCAGTCTGGTCTGGCAAAAGATGCAGTCTCTCATATGACCACAGCCTGGGGACACAGATGTCATCTGCTGCTTTCTGGATCTCTAGGACTTCTGAACCAGACTGCACTCCCTTAGATATATGGACTCCTCAGGCCAACAATTTTGCTTGAAAATAGTTGATGTCTGCCCTGGGGGTCCAAGGCTTCACCCATTTCTGCTGTTTCTCCAGCGTTGCCTCCCTCTTTGTTTATTTGTGAGCCCTTAATAAATGACATTTTTTATCAAATATACTCTCCTATGTGTGTTTTCATTCAAAAAGGACAGTTTGTTGTTGAGGATTCAGGTACATTTCTAAAGTACAATGTGAAATTAACAAGACACAACAACACCAAACAATCATCTACAGATTAAATATAACAACATATCAATGGTGTTGTGGTAACTTGACACACAAAACACACACAAAAATATTCTGGAGTAAAACTAAAAATACAATAAAACAAAGATCAGCCTTGAAAAAAATACAAACCAAAAAAAGAAAAAAAAAATCTTCCTTAAAACAAACAAACAAAAAAAAAAAATACAACACAAAAATAATGTTGTCGGATGTGACAAATCCAAATATATTGAGGGAATCCCGATAAATAGTAACGAAAGAAGTTTGTGAGAAATGTGTGTGAATATGAGCAGCAAAACTACTTAATTCTTCTCACATTATAAAGAAGAAGAGAGTGCGCTGCATTAAACCATTTTTAACATTGCAGCGTGACGAAAGTGCTGTATCCATTGCGAACGCTAAGTTTACCAGATCGAGCTGTTCCGTCTCGGAATTTCTTCTGAGCATGCGTGGCACTTTGTGCGTCGGAACAGGCCACACACTGTCGGAATTGACGCGATCGGATTTTGTTGTCGGAAAATTTTATAGCCTGCTCTCAAACTTTGTGTGTCGGAAAATCCGATGGAAAATGTCCGATGGAGCCTACACATGGTCGGAATGTCCGACAACACGCTCCGATCGGACATTTTCCATCGGAAAATCCGACCGTGTGTACGAGGCATTAGAGTCAGGTAGGTGACCTGTTTTGGCCGCCTCACGTAAGGCCATCAGAAGTGGTGGGAGAAGAACTGACCCATACCTTGAGTATACCTCTGCCGTAAGGCCGTCTGAGCCCAGAGACTTGCAGCTAGGTGCACTCACAAATGCCTCTGCCAGCTCCTCAATGGTAATCGGGGAGTTCTCTCTCCTCAGTAAATACCTGGGGAAAGGGAAAGTTTGCAAGAACATATCCAAGTCAAGGAGCGTGAGCGTAGCATGAGTTTTGGTGGCATACAAATCAATATAAAAGTGCTGAAATACATCCAAAATGTCAGAGCTAATAGTACATATTTCTCCGGTCAAGGACCGAATCGCAGTAATAGAAGAGTCCTCTTGCTGTGCTTTGGCAACCAGAGCCAGTAAGTGACCCATGTTCTCTCCCTCCTCAAAATAATTTTGTTGAAGAAAATATAGTTTTTTTCTCTGCTGCTGATAAAACCACAGTATTATATAAAGATTGGGCCTCAGTCCAACTATTGTGAGTATTTTGCGAGGGATTAGCCACAAATGCCTCCTCCCTCCGTTGCAATTCAGCACGAACAGTGTCCTCCCACTCCCTAGATTCACGTTTAAGTGATTTCCTGGATAATGAGACCCCTTACAAAAAGCTTTAATCCTTTTGCCACCAGGTCTGTACGTCATAGGGACCCAACAGTGGGGGGGTATCACACACAATCCGGTGGCAGCAGCCAACGGGATTGTGTGGGAAAATGACAGGCAGACTCCGATCACTCGCACACACACCCACGGTACCAGCGTCCCCTCGCTGCCATGCCTCGCCAGGCCCAGGAGCTCCATGGTGGGTGCCAGGGGCTGGAGGGCAAAGAGAAGAGCGGACACACTTCTGCTCTCCTCCCCTTCTTCTTGTGACTCGTTTAACCACTTCAATTGTGCAGCCGTGCGACGCTGTACCCAAACAAAATTGATGTCCTTTTTTCCCCACAAATTGGGCTTTCTTTTGGTGGTATTTGATCATCTCAGCGGTTTCTATTTTTTGTGCTATAAAAAAAAAGCAATTTTGAAAAAAAAACAATATTTTTTATTTTCTGTTATAATACCTATTAAAAAAAAACATAAACACCTTTGCTTGGTGGACTAATAAAGGTTCACTGTGCATTGCTGATCTTTGTGACCACAGAGGTATCCTGTCTATGGACACCCTACGGAGCAAATATCAACTTCAAAACTCTGAATTTTTTCACTATGTTCAAATTGTTCATTTTTTAAAGTCTTTACAGTGTAGATGTGACATCACCACTTCCACACCAATGGAGTATTTGTGCACACTGGGCATATTTCTAAGATCTTTTCCCAAGTACTCGCTGATACCGATTACTGATACTTTTTTTTTAATGTCATGTGACCGTGGCACTAATATGCAGCACTGATGAACACTGACGAGGCCTGGACTGTGTCAGTAGTTTTTTTTCTTCATTTTTTTTATTTTATTATTTTTTACTATTTATATTTTTCGTATTTGTTTTTTTACAATTTAACCTTTTAAATATTTATTTATTACTAATCTTTATTTTGTTTATTTTTTGGGCCCTGTTGGGGGGCTTTGGTGAGATATATTAGAAAATCAAACAAAGAGCTTAAAGTGGTTGTAAACCTTTCATTTACCCAGTGAAGTGAGTACATAAGTTGTACCTGTTTATCTGAAGCTTGTCCTGGACATCCTTGTAAATTATGTTTCACAGACTCAAAAAGCAGGGGGAGAGGAGCTGCAGTTACACACTGTACAAGAGCTCTGAGAGCTGATTGGAAGAAAGGGACACCCCCCTTTACACAGCACACAGAAACAGAGCTGAGGCTGTCAATCACAGGCTGTGTGCCTGTCACCTTCTATCTCTTGGTATCAGGAAAACTTGTCAGAAGTCATGAGCAGAAAGAAAGAAATTTGTTTCATTTCAATTCATTATTTAAATAATTTTTTTTTAGTTAAATTTGTTTAATTTGCTTTCAAAATATTTATTCATTTCAATTATTTATTATCAATTAGAATTTTACGAATTCAGTTGAATTTAATTCAATTAGTCCAAATTCTGAAAATTCAAATCAGCATTGGAATTCAAATTCTAACTTATTCTGTTTGAGTTTCGGAAGAGGGTTATATTCTTTCGATTTTATTCTATTCTATTTAATTGTTTTTTCTATTCCATTCTATTCTCTTATTTTCTATTTTATTCTATTCTATGTGGATTCAAATTTATTCTATTTGAAATTTAAATTTAGAAAGATGGTTATATTCTTTCTATTTTAATATATTCTATTCTGTTCTATTCAATTCATTTTCTATTGTTTTTCTATTCTGTTATTTCAAATTCTATTCTAATCTATACTGTTTATTTATTTATTCTGTTCAAAAATTGAATTTTGGATGATGCTTATATTCTATTTTATTCTATTCTGTTTTTTTTTTTTTAATTCTTGTCTTTTTTTTCTATTCTATTTGAATAGAATAAATATAAATAAATATAAATAGAATAAACTATTCAAATTTCGGAAGATGGTTATATTCTATTTTATTCGATTGAATTCTATTGTTTTTTTCTATTCTACTCTTTTCTATTCTAATCTATTCTATTCTAATTTGAATTTATTCTATTCAAATTTTCAGAATAGGGTTAATACTTTCTATTTTATTCTACTTTCTTTTACTAATTTTTAATTTCTATTCTACTCTTTTCTATTCTATTATTTTCTAATGTTTTGTATTCAAATTCATTCTATTCAAAATTCAAATTTCGGAAGATGGTTATATTCTTTCTATTTTATTCTATTCTAATCTATTTTTTTCTATTCTATTCAAATCTATTTTCTTTTGTATTCAGTTCTAATCTATTCTATTCCTTTAATTTGTATTCTATTTTATTATTTTATTTTCTACTCTATTTTGTTCTGTTTTACGCTATTCTTTTCTATTTATTTATTTTCTATTTTTTTCTATGCTCTTTCCTTATTTTCTATTCTCTTTTATTCTGTTCTATTATTTTCTATTATATTCCTTTATTTTATATTATATTTGATTCTATTATATTATTGTCTATTATATTTTGTTCTGTTTTACTCTATTCTTTTCTATTTTAATCCTTTATTTTCAACTCTGTTTTATTCTATTCTTGTTTTCAAATTAAATTTAAAATTTGTTCCTAATTCAATTCTAATTCAAAATTTGTTTCGTTATCTCAGATTTGTTTAAATTTGTTACTTTTGTAGTTCCGGAAATTCGGATACATCTGAATTTCGGAATAACAAAAATTCATCCGAACTTCGATTCGGAGCGAAACGAACCACACATGTCTAGTCAGCAATGATTCATGCTGATAGCGGAGGAAGAAAGCAGAAGATAGTAATGACACTTAGTGCTCTGGAGAGAGGTAAGTAAACACTATGGAAATACATGCTTTGTTCAGATTTCATGTCTGAGGTTTACAGCCACTTTAAGCTCTCTACACCAGTAATTGTTGTATATTTTTACTGAATAAATTGCTAATTAACATTTCCAAATTTCCCTATTTAGTCTCTCCTAACGTATTGTCCATCATGAGCCCAGAACGTGTCACCCATGAGGAGCAGCTGACTCTGACCTGTCCAATCAGTGCGTTTAAACCGCGAGCTTTGTCCATCACCTGGCTGAGGAGGGAGAGGAACCACCAAGAGACTGAACTGGTAACGTGGAATTCTAGGAGTAGCACCATTCACAGCGAGAAATATTCCCATAGAGTAATGGAAAATGAGCATGAAGATAAATCCTACAGCTATATAAGTGCTCTGACTATGAAACCGACTAAAAGGGAAGATGATGGAGTGACGTATATCTGTAGAACCTTCCACCCCGCTACAGATCACCGGGAGGACAAAGAGCAGATCCTGAATGTGACCGGTGAGTGATACACATCAATTATAATGTTTTTTTCTCATGGGTCATGGGAAGAGATGAGGGATTACCTGATCCAACCTCTTCCCGATGTCCATGGAGGGCAAATGGTGAATCTGCCACAGTGCCCAGTCCACAACAAAGTCTTTCCTATGTGATTTTATCATGTTCAGGGGTTCCCGTTGCCTTACTATTTCTGCAGACTGGCAGCAGATGTCTATGGTAGTGTCAGGAACTAGGAATCAGACTGAGGCAGAAAATGCAGTAAAAATCACACCTTTTAATATAACGATAAAAATTGTACAAATAGTAAACGTAACAAAACATAGCCAGGGTACGGTAGCCAAAGTGGGTAGTCAGGTCAGGCCAGTAAATCAGGAAGCCAGAGATCAGCATAGTAGTAGGCAGCAAACAGAATCAAGAACCGGAAGGGATGTCAGCCAGGCAAGTCTTTAACAGGAACACAGCAGAGAAATTCCAGATATGTTTGACCAAGGTGAAGGCATGGAAGGAATGAACCAGGCTGTCTAAATAGCCAGAAGGGGCTGGCTGTAGGCTGGACTGACAACCAGATAATGATCACCAGGTGAGCCACTGTGGAATGATGAGTGCTGGAAATTTACCGACAGCTGAGCAATCTGAGCACTAAGAAGGAGGCTGCTTAGAGCCCAGCCCTGACAGGAAGGAGTGTACAGGTAAAGTACCTGGCCCAAAATCAAACAGCTTTCAGTATCCCCTTCCACAACTCGTAGGTGGGCCGGGAACAGCATGCTGTATTTCAGGCCTCTGGTATGAAGCTGCGCTTTAACATGGTCGAAGGTTCTGTGAAGCCTCTGGGTGTTTACGGAGTAATCCGGGAAGAGCATAATCTTGGTGTTTTCAAACCGGAGCTCTGCCACCTTCCAGGCCTCACAAAGTGTCAGGTCTCTATCATGAAAATTTAGCAGCCGGAAAATGATAATGCGGCGTTGGCCCCGTACAGGCAGAATCCTGTGGGCTCTCTCCACGACAAAGTGTTGAGAGAACGGGGCCCACGGGAGGAGGGTGCAAAGCAGGGTCTCTGTGTAGGATCTTGGCCTTCGGCACACCCACCAGTCTCAGGTTATTCCTGCGGCTTCTGTTCTCGCTGTCCTCCGCCCGTGACTTGAGGACCTTCATTTTTACCTGTAGTTTGTAGATGGAGGAACGGTTGTCCCAGATGGAGTCTTCCGAGTCACCCACGCGGCTATCTGCCTCGCCCAGTCCATCCCGCATTTTGTCCATGTCCCTCCACAACAGTCTGAAATCCGTTTGCAGAGTGTCAATTTTTGCCGTCAGAGTTGTTTGGCAGCCGGAGATGGCCTGCATAAGGGCCTGGAAGTGATCCTCCTCCGTCCCCGGGTCTGCAGGCGTAGTTTGAGATGCCATGTGCATGCGGCCTACCGAGCCTTGCCGTGCCCTGTTTATTCTGGTGCAGGGTCGCCTTCGGAGTGTATCCACCTTTCTTTCCGAAGCCGAATTTACACCTTCTCATACCCGGGTGTCATCAGGTGTCGGTTAGGGTAAAATATAGAAGTAGATCCTGTGTAAATCGGATAAGTTAGTCAGGTAAGAGCGGAGCTCCGCTCAGACACGTCCGCTCAGGCTGCCAGCTTGACCACCCTATTCCTGATCTTGATTATGCTAGCTTCCAACAATATTTTTGGTTTAGGGCACCACCACCACCAACACCTAAGGCCCAATTTTTCTGCACCTGTTTAACGGGTGCATGTTTTTTTTACATTTTTTCACTAATTTTAAAAGCAGGGCCCATTCTTGCGCCCAACAAGAGTAACTGTGAGGGGTTACAGTGTTCAGGCACCGCCAGAACCCAAGGCCCAATTTTTCTGCACCTGTTTGACAGGGGCATGTAATAACAATTTTTTTCACAAATTTTTAACAGCAGGGCCCATTCCTGCACCCAACAAGTGTAACTGTGAGGGGTTACAATGTTCTTGGTGACCGTGAGCCTGGGCTTGGGTGTGGACAGGACCCTCGTACAAATCACAGGGGTGTCCTGGACAGTAGTTACAGGAGGAGCAAGAGAGGACAGCAGGAGAGAGCACTGCCAGGCAAGTCTCCAGGGAGAGGAACAACTGGTCGCAGCCAGGAGGGCTGGTGAGTGACATGCACAGACCTGAGAGAACTGAGGAGGCACGCCTGAGAGGACTGGGAGGATGCAGTCTGGGATGGGTGCAGAGCCAGAGGAATGAACAGTGGAGAAGGGCAGCTGCAGCCAGGAGGGCTGGCAGGGCCTTAAGATGGCTGACTGGGCTTAGTAGCCGCATGTGGGACAGCTAGTACCAGAGGCTTTCAATCTTGCTACATTATAGGGGCCCGCGGTCCCTGCCTGTAAAGAGCAATTGCTAAGGCCTGGCTGAGCTATTGTCAGGCCTAACAACACAGTGCTAGCTGTGCCTGGAAGCTCATGCAAGTAGAGTGCTGAAGGAGCTGAGAAGTAATAGTCTGCAGTAAGAGTTGTGCTGGAAGAAGAGAGGCCTGTATATACCTGAGAGTATATACTGTAATTTGTCCCAATTGATTGTTCTAAAATTCACCAATTGATTGTTCTAAAATTCACTGAGCATCCCATACTTCCTATGCCCTATTCAAGTTCAATCCCCTCGATAACAATAAAAACAAAGCCAAAATTAAAAAAAAAAACAGTGTGGGGTCCCCTCAAAATCTATACCAGGCACTTTGGGTCTGGCATAGATTTTAATGGGAACTCCACGCCAAAAATGTAAAAATAAATTGTAATGGGCCCCCCCTAAATCCATACCAGACCCTTATCTGAGCAAGCAACCTGGAAGGCCAAGAAAGGGGGGGTAGCAAGTGCCCCCCCTTCTGAACAATACCAGGCTGCTTGCCCTTAACATGGGGAGGGTGCTTTGAGGCCCCCCCAAAGCACCTTGTCTCCATGTTGATGGGGACAAGAGCCTCTTCCTGACAACCCTGGCCATTGGTTGTCAGGGGTCGGGGGCGGGGGGCTTATCAGAATCTGGAAGCCCCCTTTAACAAGGGGACCCCAGATCCTGCCCCCCATGTGAATGGGTAGGGATACGTTGTACCCCTACCCATTTACCAAAAAAAGTGTCAAAAAGTAAAAACCACAACAGACAGTTTTTAACAATTCCTTTATTAAAAAAAAAAAAAAAAAGTGTCCCACGATGTCCATCCATCTTTAATCACGGTGCCCGACGGATCCGAAAAGTAGCAAAATTAAAAAACCCCGCCTCAATGGGAGGCCTCCCAGCTTTGACAGCAGTTTTATAGGCAAGGGCGGGGACCCCTCTGACGTAATGCGATGTCAGAGGGGGGCGGGGTCATCCAATTACATCAGTGGGTGGCCCTACCCTTGCCTATATAAGAGCTGTCAAAGCGAAGAGACAGCAGTTGTCGGGAGTCCTCCCATCGAGGGGGAGCTTTTTAATTATTTTCTATTTTTCGTATCTGTCGGGCACCGTGATGGATGGACATCGCGGGACACTTTTTTTTTTTAATAAAGGGATTGTCAAAAACTGTCTGTTGTGGTTTTTACTTTTTGACACTTTTTTTGGTGAATATCAATTTTTTAAAAAATGTTTCCATCTTTTTCCGTGTATAGCGCAAAAAATAAAAAAGGCAGAGGTGATCAAATACCATCAAAAGAAAGCTCTATTTGTGGGAAGAAAAGGACGCAAATTTCGTTTGGGTACAGCATTGCATGACCGCGCAATTAGCAGTTAAAGCGACACAGTGCCAAATTGGAAAAAGTCCTCTGGTCCTTAAGCAGCATAATGGTCCGGTGTTTGTCGAATACAGTCCCCTATCATATAGTGTCCGCCCTGTACTGCGCGGAGAGTACGGAGGACAAATGAGACGTCGAAAGTCTCCGAAGTTTAACAGCTGATCATCAGCTGTACACGGCGCCTGCACTTTTATTCTCACCCTATGTCCAGGATCATTCCCTACTATCCAAGTGGACATAGAGTTAGAATAAATAATTGCCAAGCACAGCGAGGCTGTGCCCGAAGCGTGGCGAGCGAAGCCCCCGCGAGGGGCCCTCTTACAAAGCCATCGCCCAAGCACCGTGTACAGCTGATGGTCAGCTGATCAACTTCGGACACTTTCGGCATCTCCTTCTTCTCTGTACTGCGCCTGCGCAGTCCGGGGCGGACACTATGTGATAGGAGGACAGTTCTAGTCAGTACAGCGGTCCTTAAGTGGTTAAAGGAAAAAATCTCATTTAAAACTGCTTGCGGGTTTAATGTAATGTCGGGTCCTGGCAATATGGATGAAAATCAGTGAGACAAACGGCATGGGTACCCCCCAGTCCATTACCAGGCCTTTTGGGTCTTGTATGGATATTAAGGGGAACCCCACCCCCAAATTAAAATAAGGAAAGGTGTGGGGTCACCAGGCCCTATATACTCTGAACAGCAGTATACAGGCGGTGCAAACAAGACAGGGACTGTAGGTTTGTTGTTAAGTAGAATCTGTTTGTAATTTTGAACGGGTACATTTTTAACGCGTTTAGCTCCAGCCAAAAAATCTTTTTTAAGCTTTTTGGAAAACATAGGGAAGGGTTATCACCCCTGTGACATTTGTTTTGCTGTCTGTCCTCCTCTTCAGAAGATTTCACCTCACTTTTTGTTCCAATGACAAATGTTTTTTGAAAATTTGGGGTTTTTTGTGGAACAAAGATTGGAAAGCATCAGTGGAAAGGAGAAATGTTTTCCCCATATTAGCTCTTACAGGAGAGAATTTCCCTTCCTAGGGGTAGATTTCATCTCACTTCCTGTTGTCTCCTTCCGTTTGCAAGTAGGAGTCGTTTGTAAGTTAGATGTTTGAAAGTACGGGCCTGCCCTATATACTCAGCAGAAATTTGGGCCTTAGGTGTTGCTGTGGCCACAACACTGTAAGCCCTCACAGGGCCCTGCTGTGAAATATTAGATCAAGAATTGTAATTACATGCCCCTGTTGAACAAGGGCAGAAAAATTGGGCCTTTGGTGGTGGTGGTGGTGGTGCTGGTGCCACAACACTGTAAATCCTCACAGACACTCTAGTTGGAACGCAGGAACGAGCCCTGCTGCAAAGTATTGCATCAAAAATTGTAATTACACGCCCCTGTTAGACAGGGGCTGAAAAATTGGGCCTTAGGCACTGGTGCTGGTGCCACAACACTGCAACCCCTCACAGATACTCTAGTTGGAACGCAGAAACAAGCCCTGCTGCAAAGTATTGCATCAAAAATTGTAATTACACGCCCCTGTTAAACGGGCTGAAAAATTGGGCCTTAGGCACTGGTGCTACATAGTTACATAGTTACATAGTTACATAGTAGGTGAGGTTGAAAAAAGACACAAGTCCATCAAGTCCAACCTATGTGTGTGATTATGTGTCAGTATTACATTGTATATCCCTGTATGTTGCGGTAATTCAGGTGATTATCTAATAGTTTCTTGAAGCTATCAATGCTCCCCGCTGAGACCACCGCCTGTGGAAGGGAATTCCACATCCTTGCCGCTCTTACAGTAAAGAACCCTCTACGTAGTTTAAGGTTAAACCTCTTTTCTTCTAATTGTAATGAGTGGCCACGAGTCTTATTAAACTCTCTTCTGCGAAAAAGTTTTATCCCTATTGTGGGGTCACCAGTACAGTATTTGTAAATTGAAATCATATCCCCTCTCAAGCGTCTCTTCTCCAGAGAGAATAAGTTCAGTGCTCGCAACCTTTCCTCATAACTAAGATCCTCCAGACCCTTTATTAGCTTTGTTGCCCTTCTTTGTACTCGCTCCATTTCCAGTACATCCCTCCTGAGGACTGGTGCCCAGAACTGGACAGCATACTCCAGGTGCGGCCGGACCAGAGTCTTGTAGAGCGGGAGAATTATCGTTTTATCTCTGGAGTTGATCCCCCTTTTAATGCATGCCAATATTCTGTTTGCTTTATTAGCAGCAGCTTGGCATTGCATGTCATTGCTGAGCCTATCATCTACTAGGACCCCCAGGTCCTTTTCCATCCTAGATTCCCCCAGAGGTTCTCCCCCCAGTGTATAGATTGCATTCATATTTTTGCCACCCAAATGCATTATTTTACATTTTTCTACATTGAACCTCATTTGCCATGTAGTCGCCCACCCCATTAATTTGTTCAGGTCTTTTTGCAAGATTTCCACATCCTGCGGAGAAGTTATTGCCCTGCTTAGCTTAGTATTGTCTGCAAATACAGAGATTGAACTGTTTATCCCATCCTCCAGGTCGTTTATGAACAAATTAAATAGGATTGGTCCCAGCACAGAACCCTGGGGAACCCCACTACCCACCCCTGACCATTCTGAATACTCCCCATTTATCACCACCCTCTGAACTCGCCCTTGTAGCCAGTTTTCAATCCATGTACTCACCCTATGGTCCATGCCAACGCACCTTATTTTGTACAGTAAACGTTTATGGGGAACTGTGTCAAATGCTTTTGCAAAATCCAGATACACCACGTCTACGAGCCTTCCTTTATCTAGATGGCAACTCACCTCCTCATAGAAGGTTAATAGATTGGTTTGGCAAGAACAATTCTTCATGAACCCATGCTGATTACTGCTAATGATATCATTCTTATTACTAAAATCTTGTATATAGTCCCTTATCATCCCCTCCAAGAGTTTACATACTATTGATGTTAGGCTAACTGGTCTGTAATTCCCAGGGATGTTTTTTGGGCCTTTTTTAAATATTGGTGCTACATTGGCTTTTCTCCAATCAGCTGGTACCATTCCGGTCAATAGACTGTCTGTAAAAATTGGGAACAAAGGTCTGGCAATCACCTGACTGAGTTCCATAAGTACCCTCGGATGCAAGCCATCTGGCCCCGGTGATTTATTAATGTTAAGTTTCTCAAGTCTAATTTTAATTCCGTCCTCTGTTAACCATGTAGGTGCTTCCTGTGTTGTGTCATGAGGATAAACACTGCAGTTTTGGTTACTGAAGCCCCCCGATTCACTCGTGAAGACTGAGGAGAAGAATAAATTCAATACCTTCGCCATCTCCCCATCCTTTGTAACCAGATGTCCTTCCTCATTCTTTATGGGGCCAATATGGTCTGTCCTCCCTTTTTTACTGTTTACATACTTAAAGAATTTCTTGGGATTTTTTTTGCTCTCCTCCGCTATGTGTCTTTCATGTTCTATCTTAGCTGTCCTAATTGCACCCTTACATTTCTTATTGCATTCTTTATAAATTCTGAATGCTGAGGATGATCCCTCAACCTTGTATTTTTTGAAGGCCTTCTCCTGTGCTTTTATATGCATTTTTACATTGGAGTTAAGCCATCCAGGATGTTTGTTCGCTCTTTTAAATTTATTACCCAATGGGATACATTGGCTAATGCCCTTAGTTAATATGCTCTTAAAGCAAACCCATCTCTCCTCCGTATTCTTTGTTCCTAATATTTTATCCTAATTTATGCCTTTTAGCAAGGTTTGTAGTTTAGGGAAGTTGGCTCTTTTGAAATTCAGTGTCTTTGTGTTCCCTTCATGTTTCCTATTTGTGTGATTTATACTGAAACTAATTGACCTGTGATCGCTGTTACCTAAATTGCCCCGTATTTCCACATCTGTGATCAGGTCTGTATTGTTGGTAGATCCAGTAATGTTTTATTTCTAGTTGGTGCGTCTACCATCTGACCCATAAAATTGTCCTGCAAGACATTAAGGAACTGGCGAGCCTTAAATGAATGCGTGGTTCCCTCCGCCCTGGCTATGTCTGGATAATTAAAATCCCCCATTATGATAACACTTCCCATCCTTGCTGCTAATCCAATTTGTGATAGGAGATCCGTCTCCACTTCCTCCCTCAGGTTAGGAGGCCTATAGCATACTCCCAGTATTATTTTCCCCTTAGCTTCATCCCTTTGGAGCTCTACCCATAAAGATTCCACCTCCTCCCTAGCCCCCTCAGTGATGTCATCTCTCACATTCACTTGTACATTATTCTTGATATATAGGCATACCCCTCCCCCTTTTTTACCCTCTCTATCCTTGCGGTATAGGGTATACCCTTGAATGTTTGCCAGCCAATCATGAGAGCTGTTGAACCAGGTCTCTGAAATTCCCACAAAATCCAAATCCTCCTTGTACAACAGTATCTCTAGTTCACCCATCTTGTCCGCCATGCTCCTGGCATTAGTGAACATGCCACATAGTTTAGACCGGTCGCATATTGTCCTCGTATTGGGTGTTCCAAGATTGCAGCTAGGACTTGCTACTATACTCACCTTGTGTTTTTGTGCTTTGGTTTACCTACCACTAATTCCCCCAATTCTACCCTCTGGAATATCTTCCGCGCTGGCTATTACTGTCTCTGGACCCTCCCCCCCATCGCCTAGTTTAAAAACCCCTCTAACTTTTTGGCCATCTTCATTCCCAGTGGTGCTGGTGCCACAACACTGCAACCCCTCACAGATACTCTAGTTGGAACGCAGAAACGAGCCCTGCTGCAAAGTATTGCATCAAAAATTGTAATTACACGCTCCTGTTAAACTGAAAAATTGGGCCTTAGGCACTGGTGGTGGCGCCCAGAACCAAAAATGTTCTTACAAGCTATCAGCGTGATCATTGAGGAGGAAGAGGATAATTACTAAGGGATAGTCACTCAGCATCAGCATAGGCAGTCTTTGAAGGGATCTGAGATTTCAAAAAAAATTATTCGGTTACATCAGCATCAGGTGCTTGGTAGCTGGTGGTGATCCAAGACTGATTCATTTTTATGAAGGTCAGTCGATCGAACGAGTCGGTGGAAAGACGCACCCTGTGATCGGTTACAAAGCCTCCAGCAGCACTGAATGTGCGTTCCGAAAGAACGCTGGATGCAGGACAGGCCAGTAGCTCAATTGCATACTGTGCAAGCTCTGGCCAGTGATCCATCCTCAAGACCCAGTAACCCAGAGGATTTTCGGTGGGAAAGGTGTCCAAGTCAGATCTTGCCCCTAGGTATTCCTGCACCATGTAAAACAGACACTGGCGATGGTTGCTGGAACCGATCATACCTTGGGGCTGCGGACCAAAAAATTGTATGAACACATCGGTCAGACGGCCACCTTCTCCACCGCTCCTTCTTCGACTGACCAAAGCCTCAGCAACACGTTGTCCAGAAACAGGAGTTTGTAACCTCCCAGTCTCCACAGACCTTTCTGCAAGGCCTCCCGAACATGTTTCATCCTCTGCTCCCTCTGCGATGGCAAGATAAGGTCCGCAACCTTACCCTTGTAACGTGGATCAAGGAGGGTTGCCAGCCAGTATTGGTCCTTCTCCTTGATACCACGAATATGAGGATCCTTACGCAGGCTTTGCAGGATCAGGGAGGCCATGCAGCGTAGGTTTGCTGAGGCATTCGGTCCGGAGTCCTCTGGGTCACTAAGGACGACATGGTCCGCAGCCACCTCCTCCCAGCCACGTACAAGTCCATGTGTTTCTTGGGACTGATCCCTTAAAGACTGCTGCTGATGCTGAGTGCCAGGCTCCACCTCCATACTGACACAATCTTCCTCCTCCTCCTCATCCTCTTCCTGTGTGATCGGCGGCCATGCAGGAACACTGTCTGGATAAAGGGGGCCTTGAGAGCTAAGGAAGTCCTCCTCTTCCTGCCTCTGTTCTGCCTCAAGTGCCCTGTCCATTATTACACGCAGCGTGTGCTCCAACAGGTGGACAAGGGGGACAGTGTCACTGATGCATGCACTGTCACTGCTCACTATCCTCGTGGCCTCCTCAAATGGTGACAGGACAGTTCATGCATCCCTGATCATGGCCCACTTGCGTGGGGAAAAAAAACAAGCTCGACTGACCCTGTCCTGGTGCCATAGTCGCACAGGTACTCATTGATGGCCCTCTGCTGCGTGTGCAACCGCTGCAGCATGGCCAACGTTGAGTTCCACCTGGTGGGCGTGTCACAGATTAGGCGGTTCTTGGGCAGGTTAAACTCCTTTTGGAGGTCCGCCAGCCGAGCACTGGCATTATATGACCGGCGGAAATGCACACAGACTTTCCTGGCCTGCCTCAGGACATCCTGTAAGCCCGGGTACCTGCCCAAGAACCGCTGCACCACCAAGTTAAGGACGTGAGCCAAACAGGGCACATGAGTCATTTGTCCCTGTCGGAGGGCAGAGAGTAGGTTGGTGCCATTGTCGCAAACCACCATTCCTGCCTTAAGTTGGCGTGGCGTCAACCACCTCTGAACCTGCCCCTGCAGAGCTGACAGAACCTCTGCCCCAGTGTGGCTCCTGTCCCCCAAGCACACCAGCTCAAGCACCGCATGGCATCTTTTGGCCTGCATACTTGCGTAGCTCCTTGAACGGCTACGGAGCACCGCTGGTTCCGAGGAAAAAACACAGGAAGAGGCCATGGAGGAAGAAGAAGAGGAGGGGGTGGAGGAGCGAGGTGTGTCACAATCATTACTAGTGGCATTTTGGAGGCGTGGTGGCGGAACAACCTCCAACACTACTTCACCTTGTCCTGCATCCTTCCCAGCTGCCAGCAGAGTCACCCAATGCGCCGTGAAACTTAGGTAACGTCCCTGTCCATGCCTGCTGGTCCATGAGTCAGCGGTAATATGCACCTTACCGCTGACGGCCCTGTCCAGTGAGGCATGGACATTGCCTTCCACATGCCGGTAGAGAGACAGAATCGCCTTCTGTGAGAAAAAGTGGCGCTTGGGTACCTGCCACTGAGAACCGCACATTCCACAAACTCACAGAAGGGGGCAGAGTCTACCAACTGAAAAGGCAGCAGTTGAAGTACTAGCAATTTTGCGAAGCTAGCATTCAACCGCTGGGCATGTGGATGGCTGGGAGCAAACTTCTTTCTGCGGTGCAGCAGCTGGGGCAGGGAAATTTGCCTGGTACAATCTGACGTTGGTGTACCAAAAGCAGATTGCCCACAAGTACTTGGCTGTGACACACCTAATTCTACACCTTCATGCCTCTCAGTGCAGGTCTCAGAGAGGACTGAAGGTATAGTGGGGTTGGAGATCTCAGCTGATAAGGAGCAAGGAGAGGTCCTCTTTGTTCTTTGGTGTGGGTCTTTTAGATACGCTTGCCAACGAACTGCATGGCAGGTCAACATATGTCTGGTCAAGCATGTGGTACTCAAGCGGGAGATGTTTTGGCCACGCGAGATACGCTTGAGACATATGTTGCAAATAGCAGCGGTGCGATCTGATGCACTCGTCTCAAAAAAGGCCCACACCAAAGAACTTTTTGAATAACGCGCAGAGACTGCAGCGCCCTGCACATGTGGAGCTTTGGGGTGTGATACAGTCAATGTGCTGCCCTTAGGCTGGCCCCTGGAGGGCATCCTGCCTCGTTGGTGATGTGCCTCCTCCTCCTCTTCCTCTCTCCTATCAGGCACCCACGTTGAGTCAGTGACCTCATCAGCCCCTCCCTCCTCATCACTGGAGCAAACCTGGCAGTATGCTGCAGCAGGGGGAGCATGACTGCCAGATTGCTGTCCTTCTTGGGCACCCCCTCTGTCCGTGCTCATGTTACTACCTTCATCGAGCTCAGTATCATCATCAGAGCCTTCCAAACGCTGGGCATCCTCCTGGAGCATGTACCCAACACTGTGGTCAAATAGTTCGAGGGAGGACATGGTGGGGCTAGGGAAGGAGTCACTGATGACATTGAGCCGAGGGAAGAGGCCGCTGCTTTGCCAGACAAAGTACCCTGGACATGGGTGAGAGAGGATGAGGAGGATGAGGACGGCTTGGTCATCCACTCGACCAAGTCTTCCGCATGTTGCGGCTCAACACGACCAGCTGCTGAAAAAAAGGCCAAGCGTGTCCCACGGCCATGTGCTGATGAGGATGCACCGTGTCCACGACCAGCACTAGACACAGAGCCTGCTTGCCCTCTCTTATTGGCTTGTGACTGTCTGCCTCTCCTTGTTGGCCTTCCAGACATACTAATGGCCTGTAGCTGCACTAGGCTGGGATATATATATATATACAGGTAGCTTTAGCTGAACACTGTGCAGAGCTCAAAAAAACGAACTTGTAGGTTTAGCTGAACACTGAGCAGGGCGCACTACACTAACTTGCAGCTTTAGATGAACACTGTGCAGAGCTCGCAAAAAAATAACTTGTAGGTTTAGCTGAACACTGTGAGGAGGACGCACCACACTAACATGTAGTTTTAGCTGAACACTGTGAGCAGGACGCACTGCACTAACTTGTAGCTTTAGATGAACACTGTGCAGAGGTCTCATTACACTAACTTGTAGTTTTAGCTGAACACTGTGAGCAGGACGCACTGCACTAACTTATAGCTTTAGATGAACACTGTGCAGTGGTCACTCTACACTAACTTGTAGGTTTAGCTGAACACTGTGAGGAGGACGCACCACACTAAATTGTAGCTTTAGATGAACACTGTGCAGAGCTCGCAAAAAAATAACTTGTAGGTTTAGCTGAACACTGTGAGCAGGACGCACTGCACTAACTTATAGCTTTAGATGAACACTGTGCAGAGGTCTCACTACACTAACATGTAGTTTTAGCTGAACACTGTGAGCAGGACGCACTGCACTAACTTGTAGCTTTAGATGAACACTGTGCAGAGGTCTCACTACACTAACTTGTAGTTTTAGCTGACACTGTCTCTCTCTCTCTGTCTATCTATGTATCTCAACGCCGGAACACACACTACACAGGGCCGCCGTGCAGGCGGCCTTATATAGTGTGGGGCGTGTTCTAAACCCCCTGAGCCATAATTGGCCAAAGCCACCCTGGCTTTGGCCAATTACAGCTCTCTCTACCGACGGCGCTGTGATTGGCCAAGCATGCGGGTCATAGTGTATGCTTGGCCAATCATCAGCCAGCAATGCACTGCGATGCCACAGTGAATTATGGGCTGTGACGCGCCACACTAATTTAGCGCGAACGGCCCATAGCGTTCGGAATTCGGTGAACGACCGAACAGTCAATGTTCGAGTCGAACGTGGGTTCGACTCGAACACGAAGCTCATCCCTACATGAGAGGCATTATCTTTATGTCCTCCTGAGTACCCCTACCCAACGAACCCCCCAAAAAAGATGTCATGTCTGCAGCAAATGCGGATATAGGCGTGACACCCGCTATTATTGTCCCTCCTGTCCTGACAATCCTGGTCTTTGCATTGGTGAATGTTTTGAACGCTACCATTCACTAGTTGAGTATTAGCGTAGGGTACAGCATTGCACAGACTAGGACACACTTTCACAGGGTCTCCCAAGATGCCATCGCATTTTGAGAGACCCGAACCTGGAACCGGTTAGTTTAAAAGTTAGTTACAAATAACGTGTAAAAAAAAAAAAATATATATATAAAATAAAAAAAATAGTTGTTGTTTTATTGTTCTCTCTCTCTCTATTCTCTCTATTGTTCTGCTCTTTTTTACTGTATTCTATTCTGCAATGTTTTATTGTTATTATGTTTTATCATGTTTGCTTTTCAGGTATGTAATTTTTTTATACTTTACCGTTTACTGTGTTTTATTGTTAATCATTTTTTGTCTTCAGGTACGCCATTCACGACTTTGAGTGGTTATACCAGAATGATGCCTGCAGGTTTAGGTATCATCTTGGTATCATTCTTTTCAGCCAGCGGTCGGCTTTCATGTAAAAGCAATCCTAGCAGCTAATTAGCCTCTAGACTGCTTTTACAAGCAGTGGGAGGGAATGCCCCCCTCCCCCACCGTCTTCCGTGTTTTTCTCTGGCTCTCCTGTCTCAACAGGGAACCTGAGAATGCAGCCGGTGATTCAGCCAGCTGACCATAGAGCTGATCAGAGACCAGAGTGGCTCCAAACATCTCTATGGCCTAAGAAACCGGAAGCTACGAGCATTTTATGACTTAGATTTCGCCGGATGTAAACAGCGCCATTGGGAAATTGGGAAAGCATTTGATCACACCGATCTTGGTGTGGTCAGATGCTTTGAGGGCAGAGGAGAGATCTAGGGTCTAATAGACCCCAATTTTTTCAAAAAAGATTACCTGTCACTACCTATTGCTATGATAGGGGATATTTTCATTCCCTGAGATAACAATAAAAATGATTAAAAAAAAATATGAAAGGAACAGTTTAAAAATAAGATAAAAAAGCAAAAAAATAATAAAGGGAAAAAAAAAAGCACCCCTGTCCCCCCCCTGCTCTCGCGCTAAGGCGAACGTAAGCGTCGGTCTGGCGTCAAATGTAAACAGCAATTGCACCATGCATGTGAGGTACCACCGCGAAGGTCAGATCGAGGGCAGTAATTTTAGCAGTAGACCTCCTCTGTAAATCTAATGTGGTAACCTGTAAAGGCTTTTAAAAATGTATTAATTTTGTTGCCACTGCACGTTTGTGCGCAATTTTAAAGCATGTCATGTTTGGTATCCATGTACTCGGCCTAAGGTCATCTTTTTTATTTCATCAAACATTTGGGCAATATAGTGTGTTTTAGTGCATTAAAATTTAAAAAGTGTGTTTTTTCCCCAAAAAATGCGTTTGAAAAATCGCTGCGCAAATACTGTGTGAAAAAAAAATGAAACACCCACCATTTTAATCTGTAGGGCATTTGCTTTAAAAAATATATAATGTTTGGGGGTTCAAAGTAATTTTCTTGCAAAATAAAATAATTTTTTCATGTAAACAAAAAGTTTCAGAAAGGGCTTTGTCTTCAAGTGGTTAGAAGAGTGGGTGATGTGTGACATAAGCTTCTAAATGATGTGCATAAAATGCCAAGACTGTTCAAACCCCCCCCAAATGACCCCATTTTGGAAAGTAGACACCCCAAGCTATTTGCTGAGAGGCATGTCGAGTCCATGGAATATTTTATATTGTGACACAAGTTGCGGGAAAAAGACAATTTTTTTTTTTTTGCACAAAGTTGTCACTAAATGATATATTGCTCAAACATGCCATGGGAATATGTGAAATTACACCCCAAAATACATTCTGTTGCTTCTCCTGAGTATGAGGATACCACATGTGTGAGACTTTTTTGGAGCCTAGCCGCGCACGGGACCCCGAAAACCAAGCACCGCCTTCAGGCTTTCTAAGGGCGTAAATTTTTGATTTCACTCTTCACTGCCTATCACAGTTTCAGAGGCCATGGAATACCCAGGTGGCACAAACCCCCCCCCCCCCAAATGACCCTATTTTGGAAAGTAGACACCCCAAGCTATTTGCTGAGCGGTATAGTGAGTATTTTGCAGACCTCACTTTTTGTCACAAAGTTTTGAAAATTGAAAAAAGAAAAAAAAAAAATTTTTTCTTGTCTTTTTTCATTTTCAAAAACAAACGAGAGCTGCAAAATACTTACCATGCCTCTCAGCAAATAGCTTGGGGTGTCTACTTTCCAAAATTGGGTCATTTGGGGGGGTTTTGTGCCATCTGGGCATTCCATGGCCTCCGAAACTGTGATAGGCAGTGAAGAGTGAAATCAAAAATTTACGCCCTTAGAAATCCTGAAGGCGGTGATTGGTTTTCGGGGCCCCATACGCGGCTAGGCTCCCAAAAAGTCACACACATGTGGTATCCTCGTACTCAGGAGAAGCAGCTGAATGTATTTTGGGGTGCAATTCCACATATGCCCATGGCCTGTGTGAGCAATATATCATTTAGTGACAACTTTTTGTAATTTTTTTTTTTTTGTCATTATTCAATCACTTGGGACAAAACAATTAATATTCAATGGGCTCAACATGCCTCTTAGCAATTTCCTTGGGGTATCTACTTTCCAAAATGGGGTCATTTGGGGGGGGTTTGTACTGCCCTGCCATTTTAGCACCTCAAGAAATGACATAGGCAGTCATAAACTAAGAGCTGTGTAAATTCCAGAAAATGTACCCTAGTTTGTAGACGCTATAACTTTTGCGCAAACCAATAAATATACGCTTATTGACATTTTTTTTTACCAAAGACATGTGGCCGAATACATTTTTGCCTAAATGTATGACTAAAATTGAGTTTATTGGATTTTTTTTATAACAAAAAGTAGAAAATATCATTTTTTTTCAAAATTTTTGGTCTTTTTCCGTTTATAGCGCAAAAAATAAAAACCGCAGAGGTGATCAAATAACATCAAAAGAAAGCTCTATTTGTGGGAAGAAAAGGATGTAAATTCCGTTTGGGTACAGCATTGCATGACCGCGCAATTAGCAGTTAAAGCGACGCAGTGCCAAATTGTAAAAAGTGCTCTGGTCAGGAAGGGGGTAAATCCTTCCGGGGCTGAAGTGGTTAAACTGTTCCTTTCATTTTTTATTTTTTTTTTATCATTTTTATTGTTATCTCAGGGAATGTAAATATCCCCTATGATAGCAATAGGTAGTGACAGGTACTATTTTTTGAAAAAATTGGGGTCTATTAGACCCTAGATCTCTCCTCTGCCCTCAAAGCATCTGACCACACCAAGATTGGTGTGATAGAATGCCTTCCCAATTTCCCAATGGCGCTGTTTACATCCGGCGAAATCTAAGTCATGAAATACTCGTAGCTTCCGGTTTCTTAGGCCATAGAGATGTTTAGAGCCTCTCTGGTCTCTGATCAGCTCTATGGTCAGCTTACTGAATCACCGGCTGCATTCTCAGGTTCCCTGTTGGGACAGGAGAGCCAGAGAAAACCATGGAAGATGGTGGGGGGGGGGACATTCCCTCCCACTGCTTGTATAAGCAGTCTAGAGGCTAATTAGCCACTAGGATTGCTTTTACATGAAAGCCGACCGCTGGCTGAAAAGAATGATACCAAGATGATACCTAAACCCGCAGGCATCATTCTGTTTTTTCAGGAGCAGTGATTTTAATAATGCTTAAAGTCAAACAATAAAAGTGTAATATCCCTTTAAATTTCATAGCTGGGGGGTGTCTATAGTATGCCTGTAAAGGGGCGCATGTTTCCCGTGTTTAGAACAGTCTGATAGCAAAATGACATTTCGAAGGAAAAAAACCCATTTAAAACTACTCGCGGCTATTGCATTGCCGACAATACACATAGAAGTTCATTGATAAAAACGGTATGGGAATTCCCCATAGGGGAACCCCGAACCAAAATTAAAAAAAAAAAATGACGTGGGAGTCCCCCTAAATTCCATACCAGGCCCTTTAGATCTGGTATGGATATTAAGGGGAACCCCGGACAAAATTTTTTAAAAAAATGACGTGGGGTTCCCCCTAAATTCCATACCAGACCCTTCAGGTCTGGTATGGATTTTAAGGGGAACCCCGCGGCAAAAAAAAAAAAACCGGCGTGGGGCCCCCCAAAAATCCATACCAGACCCTTATCTGAGCACGCAACCTGGCAGGCCGCAGGAAAAGAGGGGGGGACGAGAGTGCGGCCCCCCCGCTCCTGAACCGTACCAGGCCACATGCCCTCAACATTGGGAGGGTGCTTTGGGGTAGCCCCCCAAAACACCTTGTCCCCATGTTGATGAGGACAAGGGCCTCATCCCCACAACCCTGGCCGGTGGTTGTGGGGGTCTGCGGGCGGAGGGGTTATCGGAATCTGGAAGCCCCCTTTAACAAGGGGACCTCCAGATTCCGGCCCCCCCCCCCTGTGTGAAATAGTAAGGGGGTACTTACCCCTACCATTTCACTAAAAAACTGTCAAAAATGTTACAAATGACAAGAGAAAGTTTTTGACAATTCCTTTATTTAAATGCTTCTTCTTTCTTCTATCTTCCTTCATCTTCTTCTTCTGGTTCTTCTGGCTCTTCTGGTTCTTCCTCCGGCGTTCTCGTCCAGCATCTCCTCCGCGGCGTCTTCTATCTTCTTCTCCTCGGGCCGCTCCGCACCCATGGCATGGGGGGAGGCTCCCGCTCTTCTCTTCATCTTCTTCTTCTTCTCTTCTTCCTTCTTCTCTTCTTCTCTTCTTCATTTTCTTCTATGGGCCGCTCCGCACCCATGCTGGCATGGAGGGAGGCTCCCGCTGTGTGACGGCGTCTCTTCGTCTGACGGTTCTTAAATAACGGGGGCGGGGCCACCCGGTGACCCCGCCCCCTCTGATGCACGGTGACTTGACGGGACTTCCCTGGGACGTCATGGGGAAAGCCACAGGGAATTCCCGTCATGTCCCGTGCGTCAGAGGGGGGCGGGTCACCGGGTGGCCCTGCCCCTTGTTATTTAAGAACCGTCAGACGAGGAGACGCCGTCACACAGCGGGAGCCTCCCTCCATGCCAGCATGGATGCGGAGCGGCCTGGAGAAGAAAATGAAGAAGAGAAGAAGAGAAGAAGGAAGAAGAGAAGAAGAAGAAGATGATGCGGAGCGGCCTGAGTAGAAGAAGATAGAAGACGCCGCAGAGGAGATGCTGGACGAGAACGCCGGAGGAAGAACCAGAAGAACCAGAAGATGAAGGAAGATAGAAGAAAGAAGAAGCATTTAAATAAAGGAATTGTCAAAAACTGTCTCTTGTCATTTTTAACATTTTTTACAGTTTTTTAGTGAAATGGTAGGGGTAAGTACCCCCTTACCATTTCACACAGGGGGGGCGGGATCTGGGGGTCCCCTTGTTAAAGGGGGCTTCCAGATTCCGATAAGCCCCCCGCCCGCAGACCCCCACAACCACCGGCCAGGGTTGTGGGGATGAGGCCCTTGTCCTCATCAACATTGGGACAAGGTGTTTTGGGGGGCTACCCCAAAGCACCCTCCCAATGTTGAGGGCATGTGGCCTGGTACGGTTCAGGAGGGGGGGCGCACTCTCGTCCCCCCCTCTTTTCCTGCGGCCTGCCAGGTTGCGTGCTCGGATAAGGGTCTGGTATGGATTTTTGGGGGGACCCCACGCCGTTTTATTTGGTTTTTTGGCGCGGGGTTCCCCTTAAAATCCATACCAGACCCTTCTGGTATGGAATTTAGGGGGAACCCCACGTCATTTTTTTAAAAATTTTGGCCGGGGTTCTCCTTAATATCCATACCAGACCTAAAGGGCCTGGTATGGAATTTAGGGGGACTCCCACGTCATTTTTTTTTTTTAATTTTGGTTCGGGGTTCCCCTATGGGGTATTCCCATGCCGTTTTTATCAATGAACTTCTATGTGTATTGTCGGCAATGCAATAGCCGCGAGTAGTTTTAAATGGGTTTTTTTCCTTCGAAATGTCATTTTGCTATCAGACTGTTCTAAACACGGGAAACATGCGCCCCTTTACAGGCATACTATAGACACCCCCCAGCTATGAAATTTAAAGGGATATTACACTTTTATTGTTTGACTTTAAGCATTATTAAAATCACTGCTCCTGAAAAAACGGCCGTTTTTAAAACTTTTTTTTTGCATTGATCCATGTCCCCTGGGGCAGGACCCAGGTCCCCAAACACTTTTTATGACAATAACTTGCATATAAGCCTTTAAAATTAGCACTTTTGATTTCTCCCATAGACTTTAAAAGGGTGTTCCGCGGCATTCAAATTTGCCGCGAACACCCCAAATCGTTCGCTGTTCGGCGAACTTGCGAACAGCCAATGTTCGAGTCGAACATGAGTTCGACTCGAACTCGAAGCTCATCCCTACTTACCATACCTGCAAAGCAAATACAAAAAAAGTATAGTAAAAAATAAAATTTTTTTAACGCAATCTTTGCCTAAAATATATATTTGCCGAAGCATCGGGGCATACACCCGCAAAAGTTAGGAGCAAATCGCTCCTCCGCCCCTGCTGCCCCCATGCTTCGGCATATATGCTCTTTTTTTAACTATGGTGGTGAAATCACCTCCTACAGCGCTGGAGTCACGACTTTATGTATCGTGGGAGCAAACGCTGTTGCTGTCAAGATAATTACCGTATTTATCGGCATATAACACGCACAGGCGTATAACACGCACATTCATTTTAAGAGGGAAGTTTCAGGAAAAAAACCTAAATTTTTAATAAGGAACTTGAAGCAAAATAAGGGTCAGTGCCCATCTGCAGCCTCACCATTGCCATCAATGCAGCCTGATCAATGCCCATCTGCAGCCACACAAGTGCCATCAATGCAGCCTCATTAGTCTACATCAATGCAGCCTCACCATTGCCATCAATGTAGCAGCCTTGCCATTGCCATCAATGCAGCAGCCTCACCACTGCCATTAGTGCAGCAGCCTTACCACTGTCATCAATGCAGCCTGATCGATGCCCATCTGCAGCCTAGAGGGGACAGGGAGGGGGGCGGGACAAGCGCGACAGATTACATACAGTGAGAATCTCCTATGATAGACAGAACAGTGGTCCAATGGCGGCCCAGGAGACGGGACTTTCTATTACAGAGGCCGCCAAGTAAACAGGAGATCCTCGCTGTATGTAATCTGATGGCGCTCATCCCGCCCCTTCCCTGTCCCCTCAGAGGCAGCTAAAATTGAAGTATTGGCGTATAACACGCACACGCTATTTGCACCTGATTTTCATGGTGAAAAAGTGAGTGTTATACGCCAATAAATACAGTAAATCCCCACTGCAGCTGAATGGCGTACCTGCTAAGCAAATGATGGTTAACAATAAAACACAGTGAACAGTAAAGTATAAAAAAAATTACATACCTGAAAAGCAAACATGATGAAACATAATAACAAAACATTGCAGAATAGAATACAGTAAAAAAGAGCAGAACAATAGAGAGAGAGTAGCGAGAGAGAGAACAATAAAACGACAACTATTTTGGGTTTTTTTATTTTATATTTTTTTGTGTTTTTTTTTTTTTCTTTTTCTTTTTTTTTTACACTTTTATTTGTAACTGTAACTGTAACCGGTTCCAGGTTCGGGTCTCTCAAAATGTGATGGCATCTTGGGAGACCCTATGAAAGTGTGCCTAGTCTGTGCAATGCTGTACCCTACGCTAATACTCAACTAGTGAATGGTAACGTTCAAAACATTCACCAATGCAAAGACCAGGATTGCCAGGACAGGAGGGACAATAATAGCAGGTGTCACGCCTATATATTTGCGCTTGCTGCAGACACAACATTTTCTGTGGGGGGCTCATTGGGTAGGGGTATTCGGGAGGACATACGGAAAATGCCTCTCATGCAGCCGGCTTACTGCATTTGGTTGGGGAAGGTGAGGTGGAGCACCGTCTGGATACAGAAGGGCTCTGACGATCTCTTCCTGGAATTTAAGGAAGGATCCAGTCCGTCCTGAAGCTCTGTATAGCACATGAGCGTTCAGCAAAGCCAATTGAAATAAATAAACAGACACTTTCTTGTACCAGCGTCTGGCCTTACGGGCAACTAGGTATGGCGCCAACAACTGGTCGTTGAGGTCCACCCCTCCCATATTAAGGTTATATTCATGGACACAGAGGGGTTTCTCCACAATACCAGTCACCGTAGTACTTTGGACTGTCGTGTCTGCATGAAGGGAGGTAAGAACGAAAACATTCTTATTATCCCTCCACTTCATAGCGAGCAAATTATTAAACTTCAAGCAGGCTCTCTCCCCCAGCCTAAGACGGGATTCTTTCAAGCCGTTGGGGTAAGCCCCGGCGATTAGATTGCACGGTGCCACATGCTCTAATCTGATGATCAAACAAGTGACTTAAAAGTGGCACGCTCGTGTAATAATTGTCCACATATAAGTGGTACCCCTTTCCGAATAAGGGTGACACCAAGTCCCACACAATCTTGCCAGCGCTCCCTATGTAGTCAGGGCAGTTTGTTGACTCTACATGACTATCTGTTCCCTCGTAAGTCATAAAACTACATGTATAGCCTGTGGCCCTGTCACAGAGCTTATACATCTTGACCCCGTATCTGGCACGCTTGCTGGGAAGATACTGTTTGAATGACAAGCGGCCAGAAAACTTAATCAGGGACTCATCAACGCAGACAACTTGATGGGGAGTAAACAAGTCTGCAAAACGTTTGTTGAAGTGGTTTACGAGGGGCCGAATTTTGTAGAGCCGATCGTATTCAGGGTCTCCCTGAGGACGACAGAGTTCATTGTCATTGAAGTGCATGAACCGCAAAATCTGCTCGTATCGTGTCCTGGCCATGGAGGCAGAGAACACGGGCATATGGTGAATTGGGTCAGTGGACCAATATGACCGCAACTCACTCTTTTTAGTTATGCCCATGAGGAGGGATAGGCCGGGAAAGGTCTTAAATTCGGAAAACGTAATTGGTTTCCAATCTCTGGCAAGAGAGGACAACGGGGGTTTAGTGGTGATGAATTGACCAGCATACAAATTGCTGGTCAATTCATCAAAATTCAATTCAAAAGTGACGTAAAATCAACTGTTTCCACCTGAATTCAGGGTTGGCCAGTGAATGGGGGAAGTACGGGTGCTGCAGAAGTGGTGGGCTCCCAATTAGGATTGGCAAATTCTGCAGGAAGGAAACTATGGGCACGACGGGCCTGTGTTTGTCTTCTTGGTGGCAGGGGGACACTTCTTGTGCTTGCCACCTCACCAGCTTGGACTGCACTTATGGGATTCGCCATGTCACCACGTGATACTGCAGTGCTGGTTTGACTATGACCAGGATGTACTAGGCCCCTGGTGCTTGCCAGTTCACCAGAAGGAATAGCAGTGCTAGTACTGCTCTGCTCCATACAAGAGCCCTGCGGTTCTTGCACCTCAACATCAGACGAAGATCGGGGTCTAGTACGCCTGACCTTGGCAGGGACCACAACTTTGTCTTCAGAGCTCTCTGTCATGGAGCCGCTGTCCTCTACAGGATCATATTCTGAGCCTGAATCTGACAGATGGGTGACTTCCTCTTCACTATCTGTCATGCTCAGAAACGTGTAGGCCTCTTCATTACTGTACCTTCGATTTGCCATTTTGGTCTCTAAATTTAGTGGTACACTAGTGAGGCTCACAGGAAAAAAAGCTCCTGACTGTCAGCAACTGTATCAAACGCTACCAAAAAAACTGTTAGCGATCGCAGGGATCAGGCCTGACTCTGCGAAAGCTGCAGTTATGTGTTTAGTGTTTTGTAAGTGACAGTGATCGATCGATACAGCACTTGGGTGGGCTGGGCTGGGCTGGGGGGCTAAACACAAGTGCTAGCAGGTATCTGGGCTGATCCCACTAACACTGCGTTTTTGGGAACCCTAAACTGCTGGGGGCACTAGTATAGATCTGATCGGATCAGATATTGATCCGTTCAGATACCATATCACTAAGGGAGGTGTATGCTGCATGCATGGGTGTTAGCGCTACTGGCACTAACCTGACACTGCCTGGGGCGATGCAGACCCTATCTGACCCTAAAACTTTACTTATATCACCCGCCGGGCGATCAGGGGGTTAAACCTTTATTAGGTAATAAACGGCGGGTGCCCTGACGCTATAAAAAACAAACTAACCAGCGTCACCCGTAACACTTATATGGTGATCACCGGTGAAAGGGTTAACTAGGGGGCAAGCAGGGGGTTAAAACATTCATTAGGTAGTATATGGGGGTACCTGACGCTATAAAAACCTGACGGTGAACCTAAACAACTAACTGGCTAACTAGAGTCATTCGTTCTACCCATCATTCATGACATCGATACGGCGATCAGAAAGAAGATTGATTAATGACACTGGTGACAGGGGGTGAAAGGGTTAACTGGGGGGCAATCAAGGGGTTAAACCTTTATTAGGGGGTTAGGGGGGTACCCTAGACCTAACGGAGCCTACCACTAATTGCCCTAACACTTATAACAGTCACAAATGACACCAAATGCAGTGATCAGTAAAAAAATGAAACTGCAATTGGTGACACTGTGACAGGGGTGCAGGGTTTAACTAGGGGGTGATTGGGGGGTGATCTGTGTGCCTATGTGTACTGGTGTTAGTGTGATGTTGGTGCAACTCACTGTAAGAGGTCTTCTCTCCTCGGCTCCTGAACGAAAAGGAAGCACAAGGAGAGATGACCTCACTTCCTCTGTCTGTGTTTACAGTCCACAGGCAGAGGAAGCAGCTCATTCGTCAGGAGTGATCCTGAGGGACAGGCCATGAATCAGTGGCCTCCCACTCAGGATGGATTGCTCCTGGAATGAAGCAGACCGCCTCAGGCATGGGGGGGGGCGCGATCGCGCCCCCTTGCCTGGGGGTGGGCGGTAATGTGTATATATACGTTACTCTGCCTGCCCGTACCATTCTGCCGACATATATCATCGTGAGGCAGTCGGCAAGTGGTTAAAATCCATACCAGACCCGAAAAGCCTGGTAAGGACTGGGGGGGGGGGGCACCTATGCTGTTTTTTTTCCATGATTAAAGCCGTGACAGCTTAAATTACATTTTTTCTTTTAGAAATGTCATTTTGCTGTGGCACTGTTCGACACATCACACAGGTGCGACACTTTACAGGCAGACTAAGGGGACCCCCCAGGCACGATATTTAAAGGAATATTTCATTTTTATTGTTTCACTTTAAGCATTATTAAAATCACTGTTTTAGGAACTTTTTTTTGCATTGATCCATGTCCCCTGGGGCAGGACCCGGGTCCCCAAACCCTTTTTATGACTATAACTTGCATATAAGCCTTTAAAATTAGCACTTTTGCTTTTTCATGTTCCTATCCCCATAGACTTTAATAGGGTTAACATGTTCGCTATAGCTTTTTGTCTGTTGGCATGTTCTGGTGCGAACCGAACCGGGGGGGTAAAAGGAAAAGAAAATGCCACTCCAGGTGAGTGATGGAACCAGGTAAGCTGTGGGGAATGGACTTCTCACAGGGGCGCTAGCCTCGGCTCGCCGGCCATGCAATATGGATAAAAGCAATTGATGGCTGCACACCGAGGTACTGATGAATCTATTTATTGTAAAATGCGTAACATGAAGAACACCACAGAACAGGCAAACAGGTACAGGTAGACACGTTTCATACAGAGACACTGCGCTTATTCATTATGGGTGTTTGGCCCATCCCTACTCTTAATGTTCCTCTATACTCGAGTTGCAGTCTGGTAGAAGTCTTCACTTTTTTCCTATGTAAACTCTATCTTGCTCCTCTTTCCTCTGAATATGACAGGTTTGCCCCAACTGACATAACTAAGATCAGATGTGTAATTTCTGAGCTGCCCAAACCTTCTGCTCACTCTTTGGTCTCTCAGCACTTGTGAGATCCTCTTCTCCATGGATTGTCCTGATTCTGAGCCCCTGAGCAGTGTAATTCCTGCATCTATCCAGCGGCTGCTATGACATGGCTATTTCATGGTAATATTCTCTTTACAGGGAATATGTATATAATGATTATTATTCCGGCCTAAATTCTGTTTGTTTTATTTTAGCGGTTCCGGTATTGGACTCCATACTGAAGACTCAGGAATTTGTTTGTGTCAGTGAGAACATGGATCTCTCCTGTAGGATTCATTCATTTTACCCATCAGACATACAAGTCACATGGTACACAGAAGATGACATCATAATATCATCACAAACCACTACCCCCCTCCTGGATAATGAAGGACTGTATCATGTGACCAGCACTTCCAGTTACACCCCAACAATGAAGGATCTGGGGAAGAAATTCCGATGTCAGGTTCAGCATGTCAGTCTATCGAGACCAAAACCCGTCATCAGGACACTGGAAGATTTATGTAAGTGGGACAAATCTCTCCATATAATGTAATTTTTACTCGATAAACAACAGCGCCACAAAAGAAATATTTGGGGACTTGGATTTCAAAACACAATCATAAAATATGAAAATAAAAAAATCTGTGTGATCCAAAGGAGAGAATCCCAAAGAAACATTCCAATATTGTGCTATATAAACTTCTCAAAGGTGTTTTTCATGTCTCTGTGTGTAACATCCAGTGTGATCCCCATCACCATTCACACTAAATGACCTCACCAGAGATAATGGCTGGTCAAGTTATAGAACAGCTACTGCACACAATGCTGATCCCTTTAAAGGTTAATGGCTCCAGACTGCATCCCTGAACCCTCTCATACAGGTCACACATAGAGTAGAACATAGTGGAGATTATGATCATAGTGTCTGACACTAGGGTAACAACGCTTGTTCATGTAGCCTATTGTCTCCGGCTGGTGATTTAAGCCACAAGCAGAACACTGGCATGCACAGTGACATCAGTGTCCTTGTCCCGCCCTACGCGTTTCATCATGTGACATTTTAGTGTCAGGAAGCAAAAGCTCTGCTGACTTCCATCATCCAATCATGTGCAAGCAAAAATGCTGTTCTTCTATTTTCCTTGCACGTGATTGGATATTCTTTGCAAAGTGAAACTTTACCTCATTTACTAAGATATGGAGCAACTGCACTTTGCAGAGTGCACAGTCTATTTGCCTTTAGTAAATCAACCCTTATAAATATGTGGGTGTTTTGATTATTTTAAATAATGTTTTTTTCAAATGTTTTTACACTATGGAAGCCTTCCTTCTATCCTGCCTCTACAGTGCCTTGAAAAAGTATTCACACCCCTTGAAATTGTCCATATTTTGTCATTGCAACCAAAGACATAAATGTATTTTATTGGGATTTTATGTGATAGACCAACACAAAGTGGCACATAATTGTGAAGTGGAAGGAAAATGATAAATGAGACAAATAAATATGTCACACATAGCGTTTTGCTTTTAGGCCAAAAAGTTGAATTTTGGTCTCATGTGACCAGATCACCTTCTTCCACATGTTTGCTGTGTCCTCCACATGGCTTCTCACAAACTACAAACAGGACTTCTTATGACTTTCTTTCACCAATGTCTTTCTTCTTGTCACTCCTCCATAAAGGGCAGATTTGTGGAGAACACGACTAATAGTTGTCCTGTGGACAGATTCTCCCACCTGAGCTGTGGATCTCTGCAGCTCCTCCAGAGTTACCATGGACCTCTTGGCTCTTCTCTGATGAATGTTCTCCTTGCCCGTCAGTTTAGGTGGACGGCCATGTCTTGGTAGGTTTGCAGTTGTGCCATACTCTTTCCATTTTCCGATGATGGATTGAACAGAGCTCCGTGAGATGGTCAAAGCTTGGGAGATTTTTTTAAAAATCTAACTCTACCTTAAAGTGTTTGTTAACCCCCCCCCAAAAAAAACAGATCATGTTCCCGTAGAGCATGTTATACAGCATAGTGCTTGTGCTGTGTCATTTGCCCCCCTGTAACACCTGTAATACCTGGCTGATCCTGCCTGGCTATACCCTCCCCTCTGCAAACTGACCACAATAATCAGGGCTGCTGACACCATGGTCAGTTTATGTGATTCCGTCATCCACAGCCTGCTATCTGCTCTCCTGTGTCCTCTCTGTTGTCCTCTCCTCACTTCCTGTCTACCATTACCAGCATCCGCAAAACCCAATCTCCCCCCCCCCACACTCTTGCTGCTCTCCCCACTCCAGCTAAATCATCTTATCTCCTCTGTACCATAATAATAAGTGTCCCTGTGCCTGTGTAATGTAAAAAGTCTTCCGATCTGTAATTATATGATCTCCACTCCAAGCGCTTAGCTAACGCGCGGCTCTTTCTCTCTCTCTCTCTCCTCTCGCCTCTCCTCCCCGGCTGACGTCAGTGGGACTGCTCGGCCCCGCCCACTGCAGCTATGAGCCAGAGAGTGAAGAGAGCTGACAAGTCAGCTGAGCGCCCACAGCGGAGCTCATATAGGTACAGATCAGAAGATTTTTATACATTACACAGGCACAGGGACACTTGTTATTATGGTACAGAGGAGATAAAATGATTTAGCTGGAGTGGGTTAACAACCACTTTAAACTTCTCCACAACTTTATCCCTGACCTGCCTGGTGTGTTCCTTGGCCTTCATGATGCTGTTTGCTCACTAAGGTTCTCTAACAAGCCTCTGAGGGCTTCACAGAACAGCTGTATTTATACTGAGATTAAATGACACAGGTGGACTCTATTTACTAATTAGGTGACTTCTGAAGGCAATTGGTTCCACTAGATTTTATTTAGGGGTATCAGAGTAAAGGGGGCTGAATACAAATGCCCCTCCCCCACACTTTTCACATATTTATTTGTATCATTTATCATTTTCCTTCCACTTCACAATTATGTGACACTTTGTGTTGGTCTATCATATAAAACCCCAATAAAATACATTTACGTTTTTGGTTGTAACCTGACAAAATGTGGGAAATTTCAAGGGGTATGAATACTTTTTCAAGGCACTGTATGTGTGATCGGGACCTGTATGAGAGGGTTCAGGGACAGAGTCTGGAGTCATTATCGTGGAGTCATTAACCTTAAAAAGGGATCAGCATTGTGTGCAGTAGCTGGTCTATAACTTGACCAGCCATTATCTCTGGTGAGGTCATTTAGTGTGAATGGTGATGGGGATCACACTGGATGTTATACACAGAGACATGAAAAACACCTTAGAGAGGTTTATATAACACAATATTGGAATGTTTCTTTGTGATTTTCTCCTTTTGGATCTCACAGACTTTTTATTGATTTCTGATTGGACAATAGTTTAGCACTTTTTTTCTATTATTCGCACTTCATTAGCACTTTATGATTATTCAATTTTTGCACGATATTATTGGATTGTTTTTTATATATTGGTAATTTTATATGATATATTATTTACTGCTTATTTTAGCAAATATTGTATGTATGTATATATATATATATATATATATATATATATATATATATATTATATATGAATGAAAACTATTATTTAGTCACTAGTGCAATTATTGGGAGAGCCCAGAGGGTCGTACAGACCAGCGCTGCTTGTTTTTTTTTTTCTAACTACCTTTCTGAGACTCCCTTATATGTAATAATATGGAGACACTTATTACTTCCAGGGGATTGGATGTGACAGGAAGTTCCCACCACAATGACAGGACAGTGCAGTCTGGGCAATGTGTCCTTCCAATATCCCGATATTATACAGAGGGGGGTCTCATTTATTAGTGGTACTTTTTTTTTTTTCTAATTTTATTTAATGTTGTATAACACTGGGCTTCCTCTATATTGCAGGCTCTCCGCCCACTGTGGGTGACATACAATGTGACCCTCCACAGCCTGAGCTTGGGAAGACGGTGACATTATCCTGTGCAATCAGTAATATGTATCCTGAAAATCCCACCATTCAGTGGTATCGGGGATTAAAAAAAGTTAATTCTGAGGAATGCAAAACAAACTTTAAGAAAGACCCAGAATCCAGGATGTTCTCCGGAACCACAGAGATGACATTCACTCCGACATCTGAAGAACACGGAGTTCCCATCCACCTGGAGATCACTCATAGTGGAAGGACAATTATAAAAAAATATCCGCTACACCTGAAAGGTAATGAGATCTTCATTCTCCTTCTAGATGATGGTGATAAGTTCAGTAGATGGATGATATATAGACAGTGATGTCCTGTGAAGGTGAGACTGTAATAAAACCAGAATATGAACACACAGACAGTACAATAGTACAAGAGGCCGTAGATGGCGGAGTGTACAGAGAGTTTTCCATCTCCATTACTACACAATGTTGATAGTGATGAGATATACCGACCTATGAAGAATCCCCCCCCCCCCCCCAATGTACTATGATGGGAGGGCTGGCAGGAGATCTGATCTTTTAGAAGAGAACCTCCATATTGCTTTATCCATATACAATAATACAACTACAGAGATGGAGACTTCCACACTATACAATTGTATACACTTGGCCTTCAACAACTGATAAATTCTCCCACCCATGGGTCAGGACACACTTTAGATCTCATCTTCAAACAGAATATGGACATCAAAGTACTTGACAACACTCCACTACCATGGACGGACCACCATGCTATTAAATTTATAATCACCACTAACGGCATCCTCCAAAAACAGAAACACCTAACAGCAACTCACTGGAATAGATCTCAGAAGAAACTTCACTCCGATCTCTTCAAAACTACATTATCAAGCAAAATTCTTTTGCTAAACTCAAATCTCTCAACCGAACAAACACTCAACTTCCTAAACAATACATTACTACAAGCAGCAGACTCCATGGCACCAAAACGCAGAACACTTATCCGCAAAAAAAACTCCAGTTGGTTTAATGGTACTCTCACCCTACTCAAGCAAGAACGCAGAAGAGCTGAGAGAGCATGGAGAAGAAATCCCACCAAGGAAAACCATGCTAACTACAAAACACACACTGTGAAATACCACAAGGCAATCTTCAAAGCCAAAAAAGAACATTTCTCAAACACCATCTCATCCGCCTTAAACCGCCTACGTGAACTTTTCAAAATAGTTGCTCAGTCAATGAACCCGACCTGCTTAGAGCCCCCATCAAACGATACTCAAGAATTCTGCAATAAGTTATCAGACTTCTTCATCGACAAAATCGACAACATTCGAAAATCAATCCATCAAAAAAAAACAACCAACCTCACTCAACCAAAGCAAAAAGAGGATAGCGTTACGAACTTCACTCAACCGCCAAATTTCTTTCTGTCCCCAATCACCACGGACATGACTAAAAACATCATCAGAAGCCTTCGAGACAGCACATCACCGAACGACATCATCCCCACAAAACTGTTTAAAGAATGTGCCGATATCTTGGCCCCTACCCTAACACATCTCATAAATCAATCATTCAAAGAAGGGATTGTGCCAACCTCCCTCAAGCAAGGCATCGTCAAACCCCTGCTAAAGAAACCCAATCTCGACCCCAAGGACCCTAACTGCCGCAGACCAATAACCAGCCTCAACACCATCTCCAAGATTCTAGAGAAAGCAGTAGTACAGCAGCTACAACACCACCTGGATTCACACCAACTCCTGGACCCTCTGCAATCAGGCTTTCGCCCAGGTCATGGCACAGAAACATCACTTCTGAAGATATGGGATGACGCCCTTGAAGCAGCAGAGGAAGGAGAACCGAGTCTCCTGGTACTGTTAGACCTCAGCGCAGCATTCGATACAGTGGACCACAATACTTTACTTGTCCGCCTCGCTGAAGTAGCAGGAGCTACAGGTTCTGCTCTAAAATGGTTTACATCCTTCTTAGAGAATCGCTCCCAGACAGTGAAACTAGGAACCTTCACCTCGGAAACCCGGGCAGTCTCCTGTGGAGTCCCTCAAGGCTCACCCTTGTCACCAATACTATTCAACATGTACATCCGCCCACTTCTCAATATCATCAGGAAAACCGATCTCTGCTTCCACTCATACGCTGACGACACCCAACTCTACCTTCGCATCAACGGGCAAAAAGACCTTCATCAGCAATTACAGAAATGCCTCACTTTAATAGATGACTGGATGACAAGTAGCTCCCTCAAACTCAACGGTTCAAAAACAGAACTTCTTCTCCTTCAAGCTAACAAAAATTCCACAACAAAGACTCCGTGGACACCTCCCACCATCCTCGGACAGACCATCTCTCCAAGCACCAAAGCCAAGAGCCTCGGAGTCATTTTCGACTCAGGAATGACAATGGATGCACAAATAGGATCAGTGGTGAGCGGATCCCACCATCTTCTCCGCCAGCTACACAGACTAATCCCCTTCATCCCAGAAGAGGACAAAGTGGCAGTTGTGGGAACAATCATCAATTCCCGACTCGACTACGCAAATTCCCTCTACGTAGGACTACCCCAATATCAGCTTGCGCGCTTGCAACTCATCCAAAACACGGCGGCAAGACTGTTAACAGGAAAAAAAACCTGGGAATCCATCTCCCCATCCCTAAAGAGCCTACACTGGCTAACCGTGAAGAATCGGATCACATTCAAGACCCTCTGCCTCACCCACAAATGTATACAAGGAAATGCTCCACTATATCTCCGGGAGAAAATAAAACACTACACACCGAATCGCAGTCTTCGATCAGCCAACCAAAACCTCCTTATCATTCCCAAATACCGCTACAAAGCAAAGGGAGAACGAAGATTCGCAGTCCAAGGACCCCGACTATGGAATGCTCTTCCTACCAACATCCGCATGGAAAAAAAACACCAGGCCTTCAGGAAAAAACTAAAGACCTTCCTCTTCTAACAAGCTGACAACAGAGAATGTATCTCAGCGCCTTGAGGCGATTCAGTTCGCATTTGCTGCACTTTACAAATCATTCATTCATTCATTCATACAATCATTTCATACAATCAGCCTTTACATGATGCCATGATAAAATTGGAGGGGCTTCAGATGGTGAGTCTGGGCTTAGGAAGCTCCTCATGTATAGTGGTGGTTGGAAATGTACTCATTGGTCCTATAATATGTGTAGCGGGTGGTTGCTATGAGTTACTACATCCACACATTTCACCCTGCTGCCAGACACCCATTAGACACACTCCTTTAGTCAATGAATAGTCTTTTGCTTTGTTTTTGTTATTTTATGGGATTGAACTTGGTTGGGGAAGGGACATGGGAGGCCCATAGAAACAATGAATTGTTGAAATGTTATAGCAATAGATGCGTTACACTTCTTCCCATAGGATGTAGAAATGAGCGCGTCACACTCTTGAGATAAGAAAAGATGGCCGACAATGAACTTGACAGACTTTTACCTCAGAACCTCTCTTCCTGTCACAGTCTTAGTATTCCTGTCACACCATCAGATATGACTAGGCCTCACTCTGAATAAGTCCCAGTTTAAGTAGAAGATGAAACCATTGAAGGCCTGGGGCCTGCAGTACCCCTCATGGTGACAACCGGTCACTTCAGTAGATTTAATTATGATGGACTACTGATCCCAGCGGTCCGACTTGCAAAACCAGCCCGCCCTCATGGCTGCATTAATTTGACACAAACTCCAAAGTCTCTCCCTCTGGCTCTACATCCAGCTCCCCTGGCATGTCTCTTCCAGATCTCTCCACTGTGCTTCCACTCGCCGACACCTGCCCTGGATCCTTCCTGAAGGACTTACTCCAGACCATGCAGACCAACTGTCTCTCCTAGCTCCTGTTCCAGGACATCTCTCCATGACTGTGTTATGATAGGCTCCCTTCCAGCTCCCCTGCCAAATTTACACCCCCCCCCAAATAGAGGTGTCCCTCCAGCACCACAGTCTAGCACTCCATCCTTCAGTTCACCCAGCCGACAACTCCTCCCCCAGCAGGCTGACCATGAGTATATGTAGGAGGCCTGCCCCCTGCCAATCCTAGATGGGGATTGGTCATAGCTCCTCACATGTACCCCATGTCACTCCAGCACTCAGCCCTGCCCCCTTTCCAGAACATTCTCCCTGGAAACAGGGGAGGCGCCCAAGAGCTGAATTACATGTCAGTCACCCACTGCTACACTAAACCACTCCATGCCCTCAGGCCAAAAACAAGCAGGCCTAGCTCACAGCATACGCCTGCTTAAATTTACCTGTACTGGCAGCTTACACAAAACCCGACACTCAGCACCTACCTAAAGGTAGAGGGTGCTACATATGATTGGATGAAAAATGATGGCAGAGCCGCCAAGAGGTGAATAGCTGGGATAAGAGGAGGGCAGATGGGTGGAAATATAACCCGGGTCAGTACAGCTTTAAGTCTCTTTAATTTGGAAGAGGCACCAGAGCTGGTTACAGTAAGTGGTGTTAGCTGAGTCTGGATGTGTGGAAGGAGGTGCAGCATTGTACTAACATGGAGTGACATCGACCCAGAAACTTCATATAAATGTATAATAATAATAGTATGTGACTGTGGGGGAGGGGACATTAGAGTGTAAGCTCCTCAGTCACATCAGTCTCTATACCAATGTGGGGGAGGGGACATTAGAGTGTAAGCTCCTATGTACAGAGACTGATGTGATTGGTTCAGTGATCTCTGTACAGCACTGCGGTATATATCAGAGCTATATAAATGTATAATAATAATAGTGTATGACTGTGGGGGAGGGGACATTAGAGTGTACATTTTTGTTTATTAAAAATCTTACAAACATAATAAAAACATATTTAGATATATGTGACGGATCTCGGATACCAAACGCACCCGCGGCCGACAGACTCGCCATAACCAGCCCTTAACAGTCCAACCTCGAGGCAAACCACACAGGTGTTGAGGGTTAAACACGCAGAGCATAAACTGTTTATTAAATACAAAACATCCACCTTTATACACAGTTAGGGACACTCCCCTTAGCCTTGTCATAGAGGGGGAGGGAACAAGGAAGAACCAATGGGAACTCAACACTTGTACTTTGAAACGGAAACTACAGTTGAAACACATAAAGGGATTATGAGAAGCAGGCAGCCCCTCCTGAGATGTGTCTCCAGACCTTTTGTCTACAGGCCATGACCCAACATAATTACACCAATAACAAGAGGGGGGATGGGATGTAGCTGATCTAGGGACCTTCATTACATTATCTCAATGCCATTTTGTCCCCAAGTCGCGTAGCTCCATGCTTTGGGAATACCGCCATCTTGTATATGCCTTTATCAGCTAAAAGTACATTGTTTGTGGAATAAAAGTATATATTTAGCCCAGCCAGACTAGTAGGTTTAGGTAGCCGGAAACAACTTCACAAGCCCAGCCACAGATACCGCGTTCACCCGGTTCCGATGAATCGGCAGCCACGGACACAAATGTCTAGAGGTGGCATCTTCTCCAGGTGGTGGAAGGTGGCAAATAGCCCTCCAAATCTCTCGTTCTCTGCTGGGCCATAGTCTGTGGATAGGAGGCCAGACCATAACCCCTCCAAAAAACACAGTGATAGTGGGTTCTGTCACAATATATACAAAATAAATAAAAATATATATAAACAAAAATAGTTTACATCAGCATAGCAAAAACATAAAGAAAACTAAATATACCAACCTAAACAAAGCCCCTCCCCCCACCTAAACACACCCTCAGGCTAAGAAACCATTACACATGTAACCCATGCATGCGGCCTTTTTCCAAAACTCCAATCTTATATAAAACTCTAGGGGACGTGAAAGGACAGAAAGAAAGCCGCACACCCAGAGACTGACAAAAAGCAGCTACAGAGACCTGACATTCCTCCTCGCCTTTGTCCAGACCCCCGGCCGCCACCTGTCCTTCTCAAGCCCCCGAATCTTCCCAACCTCACCCAGAATGTCGTGCACCACCAACTCGACAGGAAGGACTTTTTTCCGAATGGAAACCCAACACCATGCATTCCATGTGAAGAAACGGACTACTAAGCTAACTAGATAAAATGTGTCTCAAAATCAAAATCCTGATGTGTCTCAAAGGCACCTTACGAACACTCCGCATAACTCAAGCCGGAGAGGAAAAGGATACCCAGAGCCCCACCCACCCTCTTGTAGACTTCTATACTGAAGGGGCACTGAAGCAAGAAGTGGTCCATTGTCTCCTCCACCCCACCACATTGTACTCTTGGACAACCACAGTTCTGCGCAGAGCGATGCTTCAGGTTGCCCTTTACATAGAGTCTGCCATGAAATGAGCGCCAGGCCAAATCCCGATTCTCTCTATATTGAGCAAATGCAGACCCTCCCTCATAACAGGGCCTGGGCAATCCCTCAAGGCCAGTGGCTCACTAAAGGCAGATTCAACAACCCTCCTCTCCAGGGTCTTCCTAGGAAGAGACCTAATTTCCTCCGCCGTCACTCGCCACTGCCGAAGCATTTTCAGGCATGGAGCAACATAGGCTGGGAGCTCACCATGTCGAAACCTCAGGCTTTTCACTGGCCCACCATTCTCCCAGCTTCCCAGAAAAGACCTAAACCATGACTGAAAAATACCAACCCACCCTGGCGGTTCCTCTGCCAGCATGGTAGCAAAATTATGTTTCAAAAACATCAGAGAATAAAAAAACACCGGGTTGACCATACCTAGGCCACCCATCCACCTGGGAAGGTAGGTTACAGACCTCTTAACGAGATTCGGTTTGTTCCCCCATAATAGTTGGAAGAAACAGCTGTAGATTCTCACATAGAAGGACACTGGCAAAACACAGACAAACATGACATACAGAAATACTGGGATCAGCTAAGTTTTAATCAGGTCAATCCTTTCCCTGTAAGAGATTTTCCAGTCCTTCCAGGTGGCAACCTTGGCATCGGCATCTTGCAGCCTGCTTTTCCAATTTGCGAGGCCATAATCGATGGGACCAAATTTGAAAATCCATCTGGCCCAGGCGACTTCTTAAGGGCAAGCTTATCAATAGCCTTAACCACCTCATCTGCTGTGATGTCCTCTGTCAAACTTGCAAGAGAACTGCCATATCCCAGTCTTGGGATAGAAACCAGAAAACTTGATTTTCCTGCCCGATCAAGGTCCCTCCTGCCCAGGAGGTCAGCATAATATGACCTGGCGGCAGGGGCGGATCCAGGGGGCAATTGCCACCCCCCGAAAATAGTACTGACTCCAAGGCTTTCTCCCTCCACCACCACACCAGATTTGCGTTACGAGGCTTCTAAATGCAGCTGCAGGGACTTTATTTCTACTTCCCCTGGCTCTCCCAAAGTCCCAGGTGGCCTAAAATATATTCCCTGGGCCCCATCAGTTCATTTAGAGGGGGTCAGTGGCATCACTATGGGGGTCTGGAAGTGATGTGACACCGGGGCCGCTGCTACACACTGGCAGATTTGCAGCACAGCGGTGTGAGTGTCACTTCACTTCCCTGTCAGGCGGAGTGATCTCCACCCGATAGGAGCTTCCTAGTCCCGGCTGGTGTGACGTCACGATTCAGAGGCAGCAGGATTGAAGAGTGTCACTTCACTTCCCTGTCAGGCGGAGTGATCTCCACCCGATAGGAGCTTCCTAGTCCCGGCTGGTGTGACGTCACGATTCAGAGGCAGCAGGATTGAAGACAAGATGGACCTGTAGCCAGCTCAGTGCACTGCAAGTGAGTGAGCACTTAGCTAAGGAATTGTTATGTTAATGAGCTACGGCGGGCATTCTTATATTAATGAGTTAACACCTTGTAAAGAGGTTAACGCTTTGGGGGAGGGGAGGGGGGGTTAAATAATTTACAATGGTAATTGTAATATGGCACATGGAGGGGATTAATATACTCACTGATGTATTACTGACCAGTGGCAATTAACCCCTCTGTGCAGCATTAATGACAGTGGCACTATCAATGTTAATTAACCCCTTTTATGCTACAGCATGAAGGGGTTTATAAACACTGCCACTAGTGCAGCACAAAGGGGTTAATTAATTGCCACTGGTCAGTAATACATCAGTGAGTACATTAACCCCCTCCATGTGTCATATTACAATTACCAATCATCATCATGATAATCACACAGTACAGGTGCGTTGAGCCACAGCCCCTGTATTGTGCGATTATCATGATAATAATGATATAGAATGACAGAAAAAAATCATCTTTAGGCTTCATTTACACAGGGCGTTCTGCAGACATGCGTCTAACATGCAGGGCTGTCTTTTACTGGCTTGGGGATGCATAAAGTGTTCCATGCATCCCAATGCCGGCATCCCATTTATTTCTACTGAGACACACAGCCGCTATATCCCAATATGTCATGCGTGCGGATCCCAGAATGCAGGCAGGGTTTATTCAAGGACCCGCACCAGCATGTCATATTGGGATATAGCGGCTGTGTGTCTCAGTAGAAATAAATGGGATAAAACCACCCCGCTAGCGGCCAAATAGCGGCGCTATAACGGCGCTAAAAATAGCGCCGCTTTACCACAAACGCCCACCCCAGTGTGAAAGTAGTCTTATTTTCTGGCAGTGCCCCTCCCGAGACTAGACTCTGGATCCGCCCCTGCCTGGCGGTTTCTAGGATTCCCGACTTGGACTTTGTCAAGGAACCTGTACTGTCAACCAGGCCAACAACTGACTTAACTGCTCAACCTTGTTTACAATTCTGGTAAGGGACAGGCGAGTGATATTTCCCATAATCCCTTTCCAGAACCAAAGTGGCATGCCTGTCATATTGACACTCCCTGAGCAAGAGTTTAAACTCAGAGTTCATCCCCGGATCTCCATTATTCGACACAAGCCTATCAGGCTTCCTCCGCAGACGCTGGTAGGTGACATACTTATCAAGCTGTTTATTTCTTCCTAAGGCCTTGAAAAAACCCAACAATCCTTTGTTTTGTAAGCTCCCACCACTCTGACCTACTGCTGCAAAAGTCCATGATTGATACCTGTGCCTGAAAAAAATCCCCAAAGGATTGACTCACCTTCACATTGTCCAGGAGTGCCGAATTTAACTTCCAGGTACCCTTCCCCTTAGGTGGTGTATCGGGGCTATTCAGAGTCACAGACAGAATACAGAAAACTCCACTGCCTGACACACTGGTGCTGAGAAGGCAGAGTTCCCCTTTAAAAAAAAAACTATCTATTCTAGTCTGACTACTACCTCACTGAAAAGTGAATCCCGTGTCGTCTGGACAGCAATGAATGTGCACATCAAGACCTACCTCTCTAGCTATAGTAAAAGAAGACCAGAGCGTCTCAGGAAAGGATTCTTCAACGAGGAGCACACAGGTATTAGGAAAGTTCAAATTGAATCTTTATTAATAAACAATCCACCCACATTAAATTATTAGCAACAATGACCTCCATCAAGAAATATAAAAATCGTAAGTAGTACTAGTAACAGACACACCACTCACAACCTCCTCATTTACTCAGACTCCCCGGTAGCCGGCTACCAATTCAGATCACACATTTAAATAGGCATAATAAAGCAGCAGAAAAAATTCTGTAAAGTGCCAAAAAAAATGGGATAAGTCCTCAATATGTAGTAGCAGTCTCTATTAAAAATAGTTGGTGGCTGACCTGCCAATATACGATGAAAGGAGTTGGAATACAATGAGGTAAAAAGCAGCTGGAATATGATCAGAATGAGTCCTTGGAAGATGAATCAAACGTTCATTGAGTTAAAACACAATAATAATCCACGCTGTTCCAAAAAGTTCATCTGTTCGCCGGGCAATAGAGGGGAGGATTCGGGGGAGGTTGGAAATAGGTAGCAAGGTGGGTGCTGTGAATGTAGGGGCGTCTAGCTGATGCGTTTTAATCGGCAGGCGATTTTCTTCAGAGCTAGAGAAGTACTGGATCACTAGCAGCTAAATAGTAAAACCATTATCCTAATTAGCAACAGCGGTTTCCAGTCAGACTACCCACATTCCAAGGTTAACCCTAAAAGCTCATTTAACACTGTGCAGATAGAGATCTCTGATAAACCCAGACCCAAGCACACACACATCCATATAGATAAATTAGTAAACTTAGCTTACAATACATGGAGAGAAAGAAGAGGAAGAGTATTCTCTGTAAAGGTAATGAATAAGAAAGAAATGATTATTATAATGGAGAGAAACAAGAAATGCTTATCTTGAGAGGTCCCCATTAGGCATAGTCAGGTGAATAATTGGAGATTTAGATGCCGGCTTGAAATAATAAACTGACACTCATAAATGAATGTATATGCATATACGTAGTTGACCAGCAAATAATATAGGGTAGTTATAGTTCTTGAAATCAAGTAAAATGGACTAGATGAGAGACATAATTAGGATATAGAATATAGAAAAAGAGAGAAGCATGTATAGAGGTGATCTAAGATGTCTCTTAGCTAAAAAGACATTACAATCCCATATATACTGTCGTTGTGAGTATCAATCTACATATGTATGTATTCCTAATGATTGGGATTCTAAGAAAACAGAGAGATTACACTCATTGTTCAAACCGGCAGGCTGGAGGGAATTTAAAAGTTGAATCCACATTTTTTCTTTTTGGTACAGTATTCGATCAAAGTCTCCCCTTCTGAGGGGCAAGTTCAGTCTATAGATACCTTTGATCCAAAGGCCACTCAGATCACCTCCATGTTCATTAAGAAAATGTAGAGGGAGTGGGCGTTCAACATCTTTCTTGAGGATACTTTGGATGTGTTCACTGATCCTGACCTTAAGTTGTCTTTTTGTTTTGCCCACGTAGATTTTACCACAAGGGCATGTGACCATATAGATCACCTGTGTGGTGGAGCAGTTAATAAATTCTTTAATTTTTGGCCTGTGGAATCAGTGAACACATCCGTTATCTCCACATATCTACAGATAGAACATTTTCCACATGAGAAGCTACCCCTCAGAGGGGGAAGATCACTAAGCCAATTCTTACTAGAGGATCTTATATATTCGGAATGAGACAGAATATCTCCAAGATTTTGGGATCTACGTGCTGTCATCACCGGACGATCACCAATAAATCTCCAAAAGATAGGGGCATCCGATAAGATGTGCCAATGTTTGGAGTGAATATCCTTTACCTGGTCCCACTGAGACCCGAACTTTGTAATTATTCTAATGAGATTTTGGGAAGAGTGTCCCTGTTTGTCCTTGGGTGAAATAGTCAACAGTTCCTCTCTTTTGGTATTTATAGCTCTTTTCTTAGCCCTCCTAATGGACCTATGAGAATAACCTTTTTCCCTGAATCGTGTATAGAGCTCAGCAGAAATCAACATCCGAGGAGCAGTTCCTTCTGATTCTCAGGAATTGGCCAATTGGAATTCCCTGGATCAGAGCGCGGGGGTGGTGGCCAGTTGCCTCAAGGTGGGTATTAGCCGCCGTGTTTTTGCAGAACGTCTTAGTCATTAAACGTTCACCCTGGACACTGATGTAAAGATCCAGAAACGAAATTGTGTCTGGATCATAAATATATGTGAAACGAAAGTTTCTATCATTGGTGTTTAGTTCCTGCATAAACATATCCAGCTGTTGGGGGTGCTGCCCCAGATCATGAAAATATCATCAATGTACCTCAGCCACAGCTTGCTGTGGCTGAGGTACAGTGGCGAGATGTACACCGACTCCTACTCCCATAGGCCCAGATGGAGACATGCAAAGGACGGGGCCCATGGTGCTCCCATGTAGGTACCCATTCTCTGATGAAATTAGGATCCAAGAAATTGGAAACAGTCATTAGCCAATATAAATTCAAGGAGTTCTAGAATAAACTTGTTTTGGGCTGCAAGTAATGGAAAGCTCTTTTCCAGGAAGTGGCCAACACCCTGAAGACCCCACTCGTATAAGGATTCCACATCAATCCCCACGAGCAGAGCCCCCTCCAGGCAGACAACATTGTTAATTTTCCTAAGCACATTCCTCGTATCCCTGACAAAGGAAGGCAAGTCGTAAACTAGTTGTTTGATCAATGCATCTGTGTACTTGCCTATCCTCTCCAGGGGTCCCTTAATAGCGGAGACTATAGGTCTCCCTGGGGGATTGGTTAGGGATTTGTGCAGCTTGGAAATAATATAAAATGTTGTTATATTAAATTCACGTACCGACAGATGGTGAAGTTCTTTCTTAGAGATTAAATTGGCTTCTAACGCAAAAAGCAATTTTTCATTAAGGATCTGAACAATCTTAGGGAAGGGATTTTCAGTTCGTTTTGAATAGGTAGAGGTATCCAATAGTTGGTGCATAACTTCCTGTTCATATTGCTGTCCTGACAGGAGGACAATGTTGCCCCCCTTGTCACTACCTTTTATTACCACATCAGGTGCTTCTTGAAGTTCTTTTAGCGCACATCTCTTTTTTCTGGATAGATTGTCGGACCCCTCCAATTCCAGTTTACTTTCCTGAGATCCTTCTGTACTTGATCGAGAAATAGTTTTATCCATTTATGTTTCGAAATGGGGGGCATTTTAGAAGATTTTATAGTCAGATTAGAGGGTCTATTATTAATACCTAAATTTGGGGAGACTTCCGAATCAGACTCTGAGTCGGGATTCTCGTGAAGTAGTGATATTAGGTTATTTAGTGCCTCCTGTTCCTCTAAGTTATTTGGATCCAGAGACTGTGTGTTTTCACGATTGGAATGCCAAGATCTGAAGATTACCTTACGTAAAAAGAGACTGATGTCTTTGAACACCTCAAACTCATTCATGACGGATTTGGGTGAAAAGGAGAGACCCCTCTTAAGTAAAGAGATGTGGTAATTGTATAGGGTATTAGGAAAGTTCAAATTGAATCTTTATTAATAAACAATCCACCCACATTAAATTATTAGTAACAATAACCTCCACCAAGAAATATAAAAATCGTAAGTAGTACTAGTAACAGAGAACACCACTCACAACCTGCTCATGTACTCAGACTCCCCGAGGTAGCCGGCTACCAATTGAGATAACGCATTTAAAATAGGCATAATAAAGCAGCAGAAAAAATTCAGTAAAGTGCCAAAAAAAAGGGGGATATCACTGTAGTTTTAACGACTTTAACCCCTTTTATACTCGGGGTGTCATGACAGGGGACACAATGTTTCACCAAACCTCCTCAACCAGACCCATAAATCCTCAGGGGGTATAGACTCATTACTTGTCAGGATAGTCACATTTTTTATCAAGGGCTGAAGTGAGACAACTTTAGGGACAAGCCCCTTTCAGTCCGGCTGGCCCCCATATACACGCTCAAACCACTCCCAAAACAGATCCAGCGATTCTGGACACACAAATGACAAATCACATTCATAGGAACCAGCCGGACTGATGAGAGCATAAATAACCTCCACCTTAAAACCCATGGCTAGGATCTTATCCACAACCACCCTTCTGATATGTGGAATATCTCCTCCTTCCCACCTGAGCTGTACCACATTCCTGCGTTTAATGGAAGAAGGTGCGTTAGGTGAAAGTCACACAACTATCTCCCTTCCACCAGCAGTAGTATGACTTTGTCCCGACACAGCCTTAGCATAATTCATAACTGGGACAGATGACACATTAACTCGTTGCATAGGAATATTAACTGGCTGCATAGAAAGCTCTGAAATCTGGTTTGGTAAATTACCACCACTTGATCCTCCCTCCTCCCCTCCAGCACAACAGTCCCGCTCACCATAGCCTCAGAAATACCACAGATACCAGCAATCCCATTATCAAGTAAAGTCTTCTGTTTAGAAAAAACACTACCTGTTTCGGTGTTCATACGGCCCTCCTGCTCTGCAGTTTCAATGTTCATGCGACATTCCTGCTCTGCACTGTTTGTGTCCATGTGGGACTCCTCACAGCCAGCAGAAACTTCTCTGTCTGGATACATGCCATCTCCTTCTGCATTCCCATGATCTTCATCTGATGAGTTGGTGCCACTCAAGGGAGATTCCATTTCTGTAATGGCCTGCGGCAATACGCCATTTTCCTCAACCTCCTCCTGAGATGACCCAGGCCGCTGGGGAGTGAGGGGGCAGATACTGACTCAGGTGCAACAGATCCTGAGACAGGGGTAGTACTGGGGCCACCATGTGAAGCCACTTCCTTACCCCCATTCATACTGTCGCAGTTGCTGTGGCATCTACCCTCTAGCTGGTACTGACACCGGCACTCTCCTTCCTCTGTTGGCATCTCTCCTCATTCTCACACTTTTCTCTGAACACACCGCTGCTCTCCTTCAGACAGGCGACCAACTTCTCCTGCTTTTTCAATGCCTCCGCCAGAAACTTCAGCTTGGAGACTTCCCTCTTATGCCCCATACACACGGTCAGATTTTCCGATGGAAAATGTGTGATAGGACCTTATTGTCGGAAATTCCGACCGTGTGTAGGCTTCATCACACATTTTCCATCGGATTTTCCGACACACAAAGTTTGAGAGCAGGCAACAAAATCCTTTGTCGGAAAGTTTGAGAGCAGGCAACAAAATCCTTTGTCGGAAATTCCGATCGTGTGTACACAAATCCGACGCACTGCCCCGTTTAAAGTCCCGACGTACGCGTTTTACGTCACCGCGTTCAGAACGATCCGATTTTCCGACAACTTTGTGTGACGGTGTGTATGCAAGACAAGTTTGAGCCAACATCCATCGGAAAAAATCCTAGGATTTTGTTGTCGGAATGTCCGATCAATGTCCGACCGTGTGTACAGGGCATAACTGTTTCCAGACGTACTATGCAGGGATTTGTTTTTCCTGAGATCTTCTTTCATGACAGAAAGTTTGTTCCTCCTTAGCAATGCGGCAAAGTCTGTTCACTACTTTATCCTGGAGGACTGGTAAGGATTCCTCTTGCATAGGGACAGGCCCAGGATCCATTACAGCTTGAGCACACGGATTAGGCCTCAGTGCCTCTGGAGAGCCTCCACCTTCTTCTTCCCCAATATGGTCCATGCTTCCCTGGGAAAAGCCTGAATGAGAGGCCCCAGGCTTTGCTGCTTCTCTCAGCTGAGATCCAAGCAGAGTGAGCCGACAGCACCCTGCAGAACAGCACCACCTGGTGAAGAGGCTCCTCTGGTATAGAGACTGATGTCACTGGCTCAATGATCTCTGTATAGCACTGCGGTTGTCAGAGCTATATAAATGTATGAAAGGAATTGATTAGGGGTGGATGGCGCTACCTTATCTGGGTACCTTGACTTATAATTTAATGAACCTCAAAAGGAACCAGGTACTATATAATAATAAATGCACCCCTTTATCCCTCATTAGGTAGTGGATCTAGATGTCCACCGTTACCTGAGTGGACTGTGCTAGCAGATCAGTCTCATACCTACATGCAGGTGTACACCCTGTGATTAATCAACACAAATTAATTAGTTGACAATTGATAAAAAAATCAATAGTGGCAACCAAACAAAACAAAAATGAAGTTAAATAAAATACCACGGTACGAACTTATATTAATCCCCAAATGTGTCCAAATGTGCTTATAAGCAAAAAGGTGAATAGTCCCAACATTAGACATATAGTGCAGGGTTGCACATTAAATAATATAAAACTGATGGAAAAATAATGAAAATTGATGAACAACTTAGTGGAAAAAAATGTTTGATGAAAAAAAAAATATATAGTGTAAAAAGTGTAATAAAGTCCAATAGCAGGAAGTGAAAACGTCTGTAATCGGTGACTTTCGTGAAACCAGCTGATCAAATCCAGTGACTTGCGGTGCTCCCCCTCAAAGATCCCCACTCACCAGCTCCCTGAACTCCCTGAGGCGACACTTCCCCAGACCATCCACCTTCGCACATCAGTACGACTGAGCGGTCTTCAGCGGGTGAGCGGTTGATAGCGGTATCCTTACAGACTCAAGAAGAAGAAAAATTTGCCGTGCAAGCATAGGGACAATCTACAGGATCTGATGACCCATACACATCTTACTGCTGCCTACTATTACATGCCTACTACCCCTGCAGGGGTGCAGGGAGCTGGTGAGTGGGGATCTTTGAGGGGGAGCACCGCAAGTCACTGGATTTGATCAGCTGGTTTCACGAAAGTCACCGATTACAGACGTTTTCACTTCCTGCTATTGGACTTTATTACACTTTTTACACTATATATTTTTTTTTTCATCAAACATTTTTTTCCACTAAGTTGTTCATCAATTTTCATTATTTTTCCATCAGTTTTATATTATTTAATGTGCAACCCTGCACTATATGTCTAATGTTGGGACTATTCACCTTTTTGCTTATAAGCACATTTGGACACATTTGGGGATTAATATAAGTTCGTACCGTGGTATTTTATTTAACTTCATTTTTGTTTTGTTTGGTTGCCACTATTGATTTTTTTATCAATTGTCACCTAATTAATTTGTGTTGATTAATCACAGGGTGTACACCTGCATGTAGGTATGAGACTGATCTGCTAGCACAGTCCACTCAGGTAACGGTGGACATCTAGATCCACTACCTAATGAGGGATAAAGGGGTGCATTTATTATTATATAGTACCTGGTTCCTTTTGAGGTTCATTAAATTATAAGTCAAGGTACACAGATAAGGTAGCGTCATCCACCCCTAATCAATTCCTTTCATTATTCAACTCACCCCTTCGGGGGTAGGTGCAAGGGGAGGCTGCAAGCCTCTAGGTCCCTGAGTGCGGAAACCCTTCCCTTATTTTCTATATAAATGTATAATAATAATAGTGTGTGACTGTGGGGGAGGGGACATTAGAGTGTAAACTCCTCTGGTACAGAGACTGATGTAACTATTTCATATTCTTCCTCTGTAGGGCTCCTTGTGGTCAGTGAGATCTCTAGTGATCCCAGGAATCCAGACTATGGAAAGCCTCTAACCTTGCGCTGTGATGTGACCGGTTGCAATCCCAGAGACACCCCTGAGGTCACCTGGTCAGGTTCTGGAGGAGTGCTGGAGAAAGGACAGCAGAGAGAGACTCGAGGCGGCGGAGACAATTTGTCCTGTTCTCTGACTATAACACCAACAGCTCGGGATTATGGGAAAGTCTATTCCTGCAGGGTGACATGCAAGGGCATGAAAAATCCTATTGAGAAGAAAATACACCTGAGGCTCCCAGGTAAGTAACTGGAAGGAAATCTGGAAACATAAACTTATAAACTTCATAAGGACTGTAATGAAAGTTACACTGTTTGAATCTTGCAGAGCTCAGAACTTTATATTACAATACATCTGATATCAGAGATAAAGGACATTGATATATAACATACTATGGGCCCAGTTCACAAAGATGTAACCCAAAGATAAGGATCTTTATTTTAGCCATGTGACTGTCATTCTAGATCTCATCGGACTCAACTGAAAATAACTGTCACTGTTTTTTAAATAACCATCTTTATTATGGTGTTAGCTTTATGAAGTGAGACTCCTGTCCTTATTGGTGAGAATGTATAATGGGGGGGAGGCGGGGGTCCTGGCTATATGTACACTGGGGATTATTTGCTGAATCTCTGCTACAAATGGGAGATAGGTGGAGGGGGGAACCCTGGGGAAAGTTTCCTGTGTCAGCCTGTACAGCCCTCCATGACAAGAACTGGGTATAATTATTGCAGCACTTCTACTAAAGTGTTTGATGGGCAGTTACTTTGTAAAACATGGGCAACAAATTCTATTCTGTTGTAGGCATCCTGAGTTGCAGCTAGGCTGTAGTCAGCTTGAGCTCTGATTGTCTCTGTGTTTGTTGGGTTTCCCCTAAGTTCCGGATATTGTTTACTTTTGCCTGTTGGTGTTCTCCAGCAGATAGACCAAGAAGAATCAGTGTTGTGAATTACGAATATTTATTTTCCTGTAGAGCAAGGGTGTCAAACTCAATTTTATCATGGGCCGAATCAGCCGTATGGTTGCTCTCAAAGGGCCGGTCGTATCTGGGCATGAGCTACGTACAGAGTGCAGAGTTCAGGAGAGGGTTACGTACAGAGTTAAGGAGTGCGTTATGTACAGAGTTGAGGAATGCGTTACGTACAGAGTTGAGGAGCGCGTTGCGTACAGAGTTGGGGAGCGCGTTACGTACAGAGTTGAGGAGTGCATTATGTACAGAGTTGAGGAGCGCGTTATGTACAGAGTTGAGGAGTGCGTTATGTACAGAGTTGAGGAGTGCGTTATGTACAGAGTTGAGGAGTGCGCTACGTACAGAGTTGAGGAGCGCGTTATGTACAGAGTTGAGGAGTGCGCTACGTACAGAGTTGAGGAGGGCGTTACGTACAGAGTTGAGGAGGGCGTTACGTACAGAGTTGAGGAGTGCGTTACGTACAGAGTTGAGGAGTGCGTTACGTACAGAGTTGAGGAGTGCGCTACGTACAGAGTTGAGGAGGGCGTTACGTACAGAGTTGAGGAGTGCGTTACGTACAGAGTTGGGGAGCGCGTTACGTACAGAGTTGAGGAGCGCATAATGTACAGAGTTGAGGAGCGCGTTACGTACAGGGTTCAGGAGTGCGTTACATACAGAGTTGGGGAGTGTGTTATGTACAGAGTTGGGGAGTGCGTTACGTACGGAGATGAGGAGTACGTTACGTACAGAATTGAGGAGCCCATTACATACGGAGTTGAGGAGCGCGTTACGTACAGAGTTGGGGAGCGCGTTACGTACAGAGTTGGGGAGCGTGTTACGTACAGAGTTGGGGAGCGCGTTACGTACAGAGTTGAGGAGTGCGTTACGTACAGAGTTGAGGAGTGCGTTATGTACAGAGTTGAGGAGTGCATTACGTACAGAGTTGAGGAGCGCGTTACGTACAGAGTTGGGGAGCGCGTTACGTACAGAGTTGGGGAGCGCGTTACGTACAGAGTTGGGGAGCGCGTTACGTACAGAGTTGGGGAGCGCGTTACGTACAGAGTTGGGGAGCGCGTTACGTACAGAGTTGAGGAGGGCGCTACGTACAGAGTTGAGGAGGGCGCTACGTACAGAGTTGAGGAGGGCGCTACGTACAGAGTTGAGGAGGGCGCTACGTACAGAGTTGTTGCGGACTGCTGCAGGGTCTGTTGATGCTGGGGGATCTATTCTAGCTGGAAGGGATTTTTTTTGCAGGGGGGGATTTATTGTTGCTGGGGAGGTCTATTGTTGCTGGTGGGGGATCTATTGTTTCTGGGGTTGGGTCTTATGTTGCAGGAGGTCAATCGTTGCTGGGAGGGATCTACTGTTGAGGTAGGGGTCTAATGTTGCTGGCTGTTGGGGTGTCCATTGTTGCTACATCTATTTTACTGCCTTTCTTGTTATCATAAACAAATTTCATACAAAATGCTGCATAACAAAATTATACTTGGTTCTGTATTCTCTAAAGGGGTGGTTCTGGGATGTGGGTAGGGAGTGGAACAAAGGAATGGTGCTCAGAGGTGGGTAGGGGGCAGAATCAAGGGATGATTGAGAAGGGAGGAGTTCCTGCACCTATTCTCTGAGCAAAAAAACCCTCCTTCTATGATATGTGAGTGCGGTCATGTAGTGTCTCTGATGACCAGAATCTTCTATCCTTCCATCGTATCTCTCACTCTACACTCCATACACAGAATAACACACATCTGTTTGTATTTATCATTACAGAGAGACCGCCCACATTATCCGACATTGTTGTGCATCCAACGAGAGTGACAGTCAATCAGGAGGCCTCATTCCAAGTAACAATATCAGGATACTCCCCCCGAGATCTACAAATAAAATGGTATAAGGAGTTCAGCACGTTCCCCCAATCTGAGGTGACAATATCGGATCCAGAGATCGGATTGGATGGTCTGTATAAATCTTCCAGCACGCTGACCTTCATCCCGAAGATGAGCGATCATAATACGACCCTCCGGTGTGAGGTGACACACAGTCAGTTCAAGACCATCCGAGAGAAGCGATATACTCTGCACCTGACAGGTGAGATCTCCGTGTATTCTTCATATGTATGATGTGTTCATATGTCATTCATTAGATGAGTCCAGAGGGGGCGCTCCATGTACATCCCATCACCCTCAGTCCAGAGGGGGCGCTCCATGTACATCCCATCACCCTCATCCCAGAGGGGGCGCTCCATGTACATCCCATCACCCTCAGCCCATAGGGGGGCGCTCCATGTACACCCCAACACCCTCAGTCCAGAGGGGGCGCTCCATGTACATCCCGTCACCCTCATCCCAGAGGGGGCGCGCTTCATGTACATCCCGTCACCCTCAGCCCAGAGGGGGCGCTCCATGTACATCCCATCACCCTCAGCCCAGAGGGGGCGCTCCATGTACATCCCATCACCCTCCGCCAATAGGATTAGGTGGAGGATTCCTAAACACAAATGTCTGGCTGAACGGAATGTTCCTGTTCTCTTGGGGTCTCTGATGGTTATGGATCTAATTATCAATATATAGATATTTATTGATTGTTAGGACATCACTGTGTAATGATTTGTCTTCTCTTCATTATAAATATTTCTCTTCTTTTATAGGAGATTCTAGGAAGGCGGAAGAAACAAAAACCGGTAAGAATAGTTTATAAAATCTTCCTGGGAACAAGTCAACTTATCTTTTCTTTCTTGTTCATTGAAGAGGCGAAACTAGAACCTTCAGGGCCGAGGTGTGTCCCCTTAGTACTCAGGGCCGAGGTGTGTCCCCTTAGTACTCAGGGCCGAGGTGTGTCCCCTTAGTACTCAGGGCCCGAGGTGTGTCCCCTTAGTACTCAGGGCCGAGGTGTGTCCCCTTAGTACTCAGGGCCGAGGTGTGTCCCCTTAGTACTCAGGGCCCGAGGTGTGTCCCCTTAGTACTCAGGGCCCGAGGTGTGTCCCCTTAGTACTCAGGGCCGAGGTGTGTCCCCTTAGTACTCAGGGCCGAGGTGTGTCCCCTTAGTACTCAGGGCCCGAGGTGTGTCCCCTTAGTACTCAGGGCCGAGGTGTGTCCCCTTAGTACTCAGGGCCGAGGTGTGTCCCCTTAGTACTCAGGGCCGAGGTGTGTCCCCTTAGTACTCAGGGCCGAGGTGTGTCCCCTTAGTACTCAGAGCCCGAGGTGTGTCCCCTTAGTACTCAGGTCCGAGGTGTGTCCCCTTAGTACTCAGGTCCGAGGTGTGTCCCCTTAGTACTCAGGTCCGAGGTGTGTCCCCTTAGTACTCAGGTCCGAGGTGTGTCCCCTTAGTACTCAGGGCCGAGGTGTGTCCCCTTAGTACTCAGGGCCGAGGTGTGTCCCCTTAGTACTCAGGGCCCGAGGTGTGTCCCCTTAGTACTCAGGGCCGAGGTGTGTCCCCTTAGTACTCAGGGCCGAGGTGTGTCCCCTTAGTACTCAGGGCCGAGGTGTGTCCCCTTAGTACTCAGGGCCGAGGTGTGTCCCCTTAGTACTCAGGGCCCGAGGTGTGCCCCTTAGTACTCAGGGCCCGAGGTGTATCCCCTTAGTACTCAGGGCCGAGGTGTGTCCCCTTAGTACTCAGGGCCCGAGGTGTGTCCCCTTAGTACTCAGGGCCCGAGGTGTGTCCCCTTAGTGCTCAGGGCCCGAGGTGTGTCCCCTTAGTACTCGGGGCCCGAGGTGTGTCCCCTTAGTACTCAGGGCCCGAGGTGTGTCCCCTTAGTACTCAGGGCCGAGGTGTGTCCCCTTAGTACTCAGGGCCGAGGTGTCTCCCCTTAGTACTCAGGGCCGAGGTGTGTCCCCTTAGTACTCAGGGCCCGAGGTGTGTCCCCTTAGTACTCAGGGCCGAGGTGTGTCCCCTTAGTGCTCAGGGCCCGAGGTGTGTCCCCTTAGTACTCAGGGCCCGAGGTGTGTCCCCTTAGTACTCAGGGCCGAGGTGTGTCCCCTTAGTGCTCAGGGCCCGAGGTGTGTCCCCTTAGTACTCAGGGCCCGAGGTGTGTCCCCTTAGTACTCAGGGCCCGAGGTGTATCCCCTTAGTACTCAGGGCCCGAGGTGTGTCCCCTTAGTACTCAGGGCCCGAGGTGTGTCCCCTTAGTACTCAGGGCCGAGGTGTGTCCCCTTAGTACTCGGGGCCCGAGGTGTGTCCCCTTAGTACTCAGGGCCCGAGGTGTGTCCCCTTAGTACTCAGAGCCCGAGGTGTGTCCCCTTAGTACTCAGGGCCGAGGTGTGTCCCCTTAGTACTCAGGGCCGAGGTGTGTCCCCTTAGTGCTCAGGGCCCGAGGTGTGTCCCCTTAGTACTCAGGGCCCGAGGTGTGTCCCCTTAGTACTCAGGGCCCGAGGTGTGTCCCCTTAGTACTCAGGGCCGAGGTGTGTCCCCTTAGTACTCAGGGCCCGAGGTGTGTCCCCTTAGTACTCAGGGCCCGAGGTGTGTCCCCTTAGTACTCAGGGCCGAGGTGTGTCCCCTTAGTACTCAGGGCCGAGGTGTGTCCCCTTAGTACTCAGGGCCGAGGTGTGTCCCCTTAGTACTCAGGGCCGAGGTGTGTCCCCTTAGTACTCAGGGCCCGAGGTGTGTCCCCTTAGTACTCAGGGCCCGAGGTGTGTCCCCTTAGTACTCAGGGCCGGTTCACACCATAAAAACGCAGTCCGGATGCATTCCAGATGCTTTTCTGCATGCACGTTTTTGGTGCGTTTTTGACGCAGTCCAGTGCAATTTTCCCCCTTTTTATTCTTACCCCTAAATAAGGACATGTGTGTTCCATTGCGTTTTTGGTGCTTTTAGGTGCGTTTCAGTACAGTCCAGTGCAGGAAAAATGCAGCATGTTCTACTTTTTTTCTGGAACTGCAAGCACTGGTGTGAACGATGCCATTGGAAACCATATAACTGACTTTCCATGCGTTTTTGATGCAGGTAAAACCCTCACTGGACTGCATGTGGTGTGAACTGGTCCTTAGAGCTCACACGCAGCTTTTTCTTCCCCTCTCCAGTCATGTGACATGACAAGGGTAGAGAGAATAGGAAGAGCAGTGCGCCCTCTTCTGGAGGGAGAAGAAAAGGGTGAATCCTCTTCTTGTGATTGGAGTGAATCACTTCTGTCAGTGAGAAGAGACACAAGCGGCTGAGTCGCCAGCACATCCCCCCCCCTTAACACGCCGCCTGGGGTAGGTGCCCACTCAGCCCCTCCCCCCTCCCATGCCCTGCATAGATCCCTCCACACATACAGACTTCACAGCCCGGACTCGGATCCTACAACCGAGCCGCGGGTGACAAGTGCCTCCCTGTTACCTGCACTTCCTGGAAGTGGACAGAGGTGGCAGCAGAGCGGCGGTGAATCCTGGAAAGTGGTGAAAAGACCAGATGGGTAACGCTGAGCTCGAAAACAGTATGAGAAAAAGAAAAAAGGGAAAAATTTGAAATAAATCAAATAAATGAAGCTGTCAGCACCAAAAAACTCTACATACAAACTCAAATCTGTGGAAAACACAGGGTGGGTGCAGCGCTAATAACAGTGTGAAGAAAAAAACACAAAAATAATTTGAAGTTTGAATCAAATATTTAGAAGTGAAAAAAAAAGATATGATGTTATATAAATAGTGAGCCTAATTGAACAATATAAACTCTATAGATGGCAAATGACATGTGCAAGTACCAAATATTGTACTAAATAGTCCAAAAAGTATAAATGGTGAAATCCACAAACATTGATCAGAAGAATGAAAACAAGAATCCGTGAAAAATCACATTAACCTAACAGTGAAATAAACACAATCAGAAAATGGTGAAAAATAGATATAAATTATTGAAGCTTAACCAAAGTCCCAATAATAAAAAACAGTGATCAGAAGACATCCATGTGGGTATGAAGATATATTATAGGGGTGAAGCTGTGAAGAAAAGCCCCTCCTCCAAACAGGCTTTACACCCGAAGTGAGTATGTAGTCTCCTTACCCGCAAAAACGACCACAACAGCCGTCTCACCAAACACAGGGAATTCGGTCTCCCAAAAACCTAATAATGAATGTCCCCAACTCCTGGATCCTTATCACTCCAAGACATAAACAAAAATTGCGCCCATAGTGCAGCATTGAAAGGAATAATTTATTGAACTCAAATAAATTGCACTTACGACATGGAGCTGGTGCGGTGTGAGCTTCCTCTGCCTGCTGCTTGCTATACCATCAATCTCTGTAGAGACAAAACGTGATGATGTCAGTATCACAGGCCCACCCTACGCGTTTCGTCACAATAGGACGTCGTCGGGGGATTGGCTGCTGTGCTCTCTATGGAGATTGATGGTACAGCAAACAGCAGGCAGAGGAAGCCCGAGGAGACGCCACTATATTATGTATTGACACACCGCACGTTTACCAGCTCCATGTCGTAAGTGCAATTTATTTGAGTTCAATAAATTATTCCTTTAACCGCTTCAGCCCCGGAAGAATTTACCCCCTTCCTGACCAGAGAATTTTTTGCGATCAGGTGCTGCGTCGCTTTAACTGACAATTGCGCAGTCGTGGGACGTGGCTCTCAAACAAAATTGATGTCCTTTTTTTCCCACAAATAGAGCTTTATTTTGGTGGTATTTGATCACCTCTGCAGTTTTTATTTTTTGCGCTATAAACAAAATAAGAGCGACAATTTTGAAAAAAACGCATTATTTTTTGCTTTAATAAATATCCACCAAAAATATATAAAAGAAACATTTTTTTTCCTCAGTTTAGGCCGATACGTATTCTTCTACATGTTTTTGGTAAAAAAAATCGCAATAAGCGTTTATTGATTGGTTTGCGCAAAAGTTTTAGCGTTTACAAAATAGGGGATAGTTTTATGGCATTCTTATTAATATTTTTTTTTTACTAGTAATGGAGGTGATTAGCGATTCTTATTGTGACTGCGACATTATGGCGGACACGTCAGACATTTTTGACATATTTTTGGGACCATTGTCATTTATACAGCGATCAGTGCTATAAAAATGCACTAATTCCTGTGTAAATGACACTGGCAGTGAAGAGGTTAACCACTAAGGGGCGGGGAGGGGTTAATCAGTACTAGGGAGGTGTTTCTAACTGTAGGGGGGTTGGGCTGTGTGTGTCAGTACATTGATCTCTTCTCCCGATCACAGGGGGCAGAGATCAATGACACTGTCACTAGGCAGAACGGGGAAATGCTGTTTACATCAGCATCTCCCCGTTCTTCCTCTCCGTGAGACGATCGCGGGTATCCCCACGGCGATCGAGTCCACGGGACCCGCGACCCGACTCACGGAGCTCCCGGTCGGCGCGCACGCAATGGCACGGCGGGAAATTCAAATGGACGTACCTGTACGCCCATTTGCCCAGCCGTGCCATTCTGCCGACGTACATCGTCGTGCGCCGGTCGGGAAGCGATTAAATACTGCACTATGGGCACAATTTTTGTTTATGTCTTGGAGTGATAAAAATCCAGGAGTTGGGGACATTCATTATTAGGTTTTTGGGAGACCGAAGAAGTTTGATGGAAGAACATCCTGTAGCTTCTACTAGTGATAATTCTATTCTACACTCCTTTAGATTTCCTGAGACTTCACAAACATGTTGGCGCACACCCTCCTCCACCCTCCTCCACCCTCCTCCACCCTCCTCCTCCCTCCTCCTCCCTCCTCCACCCTCCTCTTCCCTCCTCCACCACCCTCCTCCACCCTCCTCCACCCTCCTCCACCCTCCTCCTCCCTCCTCCTCCCTCCTCCTCCCTCCTCCACCTTCCTCCACCTTCCTCCACCCTCCTCCACCTTCCTCCACCCTCCTCCACCCTCCTCCACCCTCCTCCACCCTCCTCCACCCTCCTCCAAGACAACCTGAGCAGAGATGGGGAAACTCCACATCTGAACATCAGAAACTATTCACATCTAACCCTAGATATGAGGACCAACCTGCCTCCCCCGTTCCTGCCAGGGCTGAACTGACAACAGCTAGAAAGGAGATGGCTGATTGATAACTGCAGCTTGTTACAGTGCTGAGCGCTTTCCTGAGACAAGCAGCGGCAAGAGGAGTTCGGGGGGGTTATTCTCTGCATTCCTCTTGCCGTTGCTTGTCTCAGGAAAGCGCCCGGCACTGTAACAAGCTGCAGTTATCAATCAGCCATCTCCTTTCTAGCTGTTGTCAGTTCAGCCGCGGTGAGGGGGGGGGGGGGGGGACAGGTCGGTACTCATAAGGGATAGAGAGCACCTAACAATATGGGACAAATACTACATGTATTTTATATGTACTCTATCCTATAGGGGGCAGAACTGTGAAAAGATTATAATGATAGATCTTTAGGGTTCTATTTCCAAACCGGATTCAATATTTATAATGCAGAATCTGTATTTCAAGATTCCGCACAAAGCAGGTAATAACTATTCACAAAGCCGACAATTCCACCTCCCTGCTTCCCAAAATATTAGTGCCCTAAACTGAGCCCATTCTTTCCTGTGCGATGCAAACCAATAAGTTCCCTTAGTCCCCCCTTTTCCTCAGCAGCACATACTTCCCTTCCCTCCCCCGCTACTCCGCACAGTGGCCAGCAGCAGGAGAAGCCATGTGACAGCTCTGGTACATGCTGATTGGCCCAGCACTGCCACATGGGGTGAGTCACATGTTCCTCCATACCTGGAAGTACAGGTTGTCTTCAGCCTCTGGTGGGGAGTGAAGTAAAGGTGAGTATGTGTGGTGGGGGAGGAGGGGATTGAAGAGAAGATGAGTATGGTATCTGACATCAGACAGGTCATGGCTGGCTCGCCAATAATAACAATGTTCTTCTCTCCACATGACCAGAGAAGTTCCAAATACGGGAGATTAAATGTGTGACGGAGCGCCCCCGGGTGGGTGAGGAGGTGACTCTTGTAGCGTACATTGAAGAATGTCAGGCAGACAATGCGGAGTTCACCTGGTCTACAGGAATGTTTCCTATTGATGGAGAAATAGAGAACAGACAGGACGGCACCGACTGTACATCCACCATCACCTTCATACCGGAGGACTCAGACTGTCCAATCAAATTGGAGATGTTTTATAATTATCAGACTGCAGAGGAATCCTTCACAGTGCCACTGGTGTGAGGAGGAGATCTGAGGAGGGACTCATATCTTCTCATTAATGGTGGTCATCTGACCATATGAGGAGGAGATCCGAGGAGGGACTCATATCTTCATATTAATGGTGGTCATCTGACCATATGAGGAGGAGATCCGAGGAGGGACTCATATCTTCTCATTAATGGTGCTCATCTGACCATATTAGGAGGAGATCGGAGGAGGGACTCGTATCTTCATATTAATGGCGGTCATCTGACCATATCAGTGACAGTATTGAAGCCAGAGGATCAGTATGACAGAATGAGGAGTCATTGGATCTCTCCGGGATCTGATGGATATTCAGTGAGGACATCTTCTGTATCGTTATTGTGACACTTCAGTGTAATGACCGGATTACATTTTATATCACTTCTATACATATGAAAACTTTCTCTGCTGGTTATCTGAGTGTCAGAGAATGTGGCTGAATGGTGAAATCAGGCTGTAAGAGTTTCCTCCCCCAGGAGCCCCACAGTCAGGACACCCCATAATGTATATAGAGCTCAGCTCCTCCCACACATTATATAATGTATATAGAGCTCAGCCCCTCCCACACATTATATAATGTATATAGAGCTCAGCCCCTCCCACACATTATATAATGTATATAGAGCTCAGCTCCTCCCACACATTATATAATGTATATAGAGCTCAGCCCCTCCCACATATTATATAATGTATATAGAGCTCAGCTCCTCCCACACATTGTATAATGTATATAGAGCTCAGCTCCTCCCACACATTATATAATGTATATAGAGCTCAGCTCCTCCCACACATTATATAATGTATATAGAGCTCAGCTCCTCCCACACATTATATAATGTATATAGAGCTCAGCCCCTCCCACATATTATATAATGTATATAGAGCTCAGCCCCTCCCACACATTGTATAATGTATATAGAGCTCAGCTCCTCCCACACATTATATAATGTATATAGAGCTCAGCTCCTCCCACACATTATATAATGTATATAGAGCTCAGCTCCTCCCACACATTATATAATGTATATAGAGCTCAGCCCCTCCCACATATTATATAATGTATATAGAGCTCAGCCCCTCCCACACATTGTATAATGTATATAGAGCTCAGCTCCTCCCACACATTATATAATGTATATAGAGCTCAGCTCCTCCCACACATTATATAATGTATATAGAGCTCAGCTCCTCCCACACATTATATAATGTATATAGAGGATACAATTCCTGTTAGGTCATCTCCCAGAAGCCATCACTTCCTTGTTGCATCACAGAAGTGGGTGTGATAGGGTGTGCTCTACACACACTGCACTCTCCATACGAATTAAGAACACACGCTGTGTGACTATTTGGTCTTTTTAATTCCTATTTTAGTAACTTTTTAGTTGCCTATTTTTGTGCTGTTATGATAGCCAATAAACTATTTAAAACGTATCACACTATGGAGCCCTGTTTCTTCTATATGAGGACACATTGAAGGATACTTCTCAGCTGGAACGGTGGACCCTGAGGACCCATACACATCACACTGCTGGTTGCTACTACACGCCTACTACCCCTGCAGGGGTGCAGGGAGCTGGTGAGTGGGGATCTTTGAGGGGGAGCACCGCAAGTCACCGGATTTGATCAGCTGGGTATCACGAAAGTCACTTACCACAGACGTCTTTACTTTTTGATACTGGACTTTGATACATTAATTTAATTTATTTAATATACTTTTCACTTATTTTTATTTCACTCCTGGTTATTTAATCTAATGTGCAGTCTTGCACCATATGCCTAATGGTGGGATTATCTAACTCACCTCTTATAAAAGCACATTTGGACACTATTGGAGATTAATATAGGTTTCAATCCGTGGTGTTTTATAATTATTTTTATTTTTTATTTTTTGGATTGTCATAAATCTTACAAAATGTCACTTTATTAATCTATGTTGATTAGCCACACGGTGTATACCTGCATATTAGGTATAAGACTCACCTGGTAGCACAGTCCATTTAGGTAACACTGAACAATTAGACTCACTACCTAATGAGTGAATAAGGGGTTGGTTTTAATTTTATTTTTACTTTCATCTTTTCTTGTCCCCTTTTTCCTTTGAGGTTTATTATATCACAAAATCAAGGTACCCTGGTAAGGTAGCGCCATCTGCCCCTAATTAATATTCCTTATATCATTTAACCCACTCCTTCGGGGGTAAGTGTAAGGGGAGGCTGCAAGCCTTCAGGTCCGTGAGCGCGGAAACCCGTTCCCCATTATATATAATGTATGTAGAGCTCAGCTCCTCCCACACCATATATAATGTATGTAGAGCTCAGCTCCTCCCACACAGTATATAATGTATATAGAGCTCAGCTCCTCCCACACATTATATAATGTATATGAAGCTCAGCTCCCCCCCCCCATACATTATATAATGTATATGAAGCTTAGCTCCTCCCCCTCCCCCCATACATTATATAATGTAAATTGGAAAAATAAGAAAAAAACATAAAATGGAACACCAGGGACTTTGGAGGCACACCTTGTCACATTATAATCCTGTCTCTTTATTTACAAACAGATACATAAATTATTTCCATTGTATTGTAAAATGTCAAAGTACGATACAAGAAAAATGAGAGCAAGGTGTGTACAAAAGGGGAGGAGGGGGGCCAATATCCTGGAAATTGAAACTATGAAGAAAATTGTGCACTGTGTGTGCATCTGGGGTCGCCCTTAATGGATATTGTTGGCCACAAGTGAGTATTAAATCTCATAGATTGTTATATATAAAAATGCACTAGAGTGCCATCTTTATTAAACACATTCAATATATAAAAAAAAATATAGCAATAGGATTTACAATTGTATAAAGTGCAAAATACAAACACTATACATTCGCTTGCATATAGAGGATATAGCACCCATGTGCCTACAGCCCGCAGCCTGTATATGGAGAATCAGGCGGATAAGGTGTATGGCGTGTACCCGACATGTTTCGGAGATAGGTATGTGTTACTCCTTCATCAAGGGATTTATGATTGGGTGCTCAAATCTGTCTGTAAATATCAAAGAACAAAATAATAGTAAAAAATATCTGTGTCGTTATAAATTATATGCGACTGCGTTTTTGCAATATATGCGATTTTAGTAGTTATTGAAATAATGTAGGAGAGGTCTGGTATGGACTAATTGTACTTACATCAATCCGATTCATAAAGACAAAAAACAGCAGTAAAACAGTATAACTGGGAGCAGGCTGGCTTCTGGTTCACATGACACAAGATGGGCAACCAAGAGTGTGGTGCAGAGCGTTGCAGCACTTTCACAAGGGATGACCGATGGAGATCTGTGTATTCAAAGAGTGATGTTTGTAAGTGTACATGGCATATAATTAAGCCAATGCTTTGCTGAAGGATAGAATAGTCATTCAGCTGTAGTTAAAAGGGGGAGAGTAGATGTATAGAGTAAGTATTCAAACAATCTGGAACAAAGTGTCTATTCAAATTACCTTGTGGCTGTTTAGTAATCTCTTGAGACCAGACCTCCAGGCAGCAGTTCAAAGGACTGACAGATGCCAAAGGAGTGTCTGTGTCCTAAATAGGACAGCTGATTGGACGTCAGCCAATCAGTGTCCACTCCACATAATCAGCTGCAAAACAAGCAGCCATGTGTGGAGATCGGGCATCCCCCAGACGACGAGGCGCGCGGCGTAGCCACGCCCATAGGGGCGTGATGACGTCACGCGTCTTGACGTCACCGGCGGGTATGCGGTCCCGGCGCGATTAGCAAAATCCACACCGGGAACCGTACGAGAGCTCGTCCACATGCGGAAGGCCTGAGGGGCGCGCAACCAAGTGCTGCCCCATGGCCATGCATGTGTAGAGCTTACCCGCCGGGTGTCCGTGCGCACGCGCACATCCACACCAAGGAGAAGTGCACCATCTTGTGGATGGATATAGGAAGGTGAACAGAAATGAATTAACAAAAAGCCAGCCTGCTGTACATGATTTACAAGAAAATTGAGGAAGCATAAAGGAGCAAAACAGGAAAAAAAAGAAAAAAAGGGAAAAACCATGTTATAAATGACCAAAGGCTTCGTATGGGCAGTTTGTGAGATAACAATCAATTTCAAACGATATTGATAAAATACACAAAATCTTCAAAATCTTTGAAGTAAACACAAAATGTTCATTATTATAATTGAGCAATTTGTATTATAGCGATATATAGAACCCAGATATACATATTGTTCAGACCTATCGTGTAACGATGATTTAGGTCAAAGACAGTGTAAATATATATGGGCACAATGTCTTGTATCCATACCTGTATCTATCTGGAAATATTTTACCACAACGATGAATACTATTTAATGCATGAGATCTGGAAGCTGACGAAAAAAACATAATAAAAAATAATAAATAAGACATTTATATTAAAATGTAAAGGTAGACAATGGGATATATTAGGAGGTCCCTATAAATCTAGTTCGCATACCCCTGATGTGAACCCAGGCAAAAATGGTTTGAAGTTGAAGGCCCCATTTAGGCCAGGTGGATGGTTGGCCCGTAGGTTGTGTATCCATCTTAGTTCACATTGGAGGAGACGCTTGTTGGAATCTCCTCCTCTTGGACTGAAGTGGATGCGCTCAAGGGCCAAAAAGTATACTTTGGGGGTCGATGAGGGATGGACCATTGCCATGTGGCGACCAATAGGGAGGTCTGGATCGCGTTTGCGTATGGTGCCAAGATGTTGGTAGATGCGTTTCCAGAACTCATTTATGGTCTTACCAACATAGTAGCACCCGCATTCACAAGTCAGTAAATATACTATTGCTGAGGTTTTGCAATTAACGTAGTGCTTGGGGGTAAACCTTTGGCCATTAGGCAGAATAATATTTTTTCGTTTGTCCATATATTGGCAATAGTGGCAGCCCCCACACATGTATGTTCCCAATACTTTGCATGGATCGCCTTTGCGAATTTTGTATTCACTGTTAACTATTTTGTCTCCTATAGATGGTGGCCTCCTATAGGTGACTGTTGGGGCACTGGGGACAAAGGGGGCCAAAGTTTGGTCCATGGTTAATAAGTGCCAGTATTTATTTAGAATGCGCTTTATCTGCCTATGTTCTGAAGAATATGTCGTGATGATTCTGGTTGTTTCATCTTTGCTGGGTTGTTTTTGTGCATTAAGTAAGTCGCGACGAGATTGGTTGAGCGCTCGTTTATACGCTTTCTTTAAACAGGTGTTTGAGTATCCTCTTTCGAGGAGTCTCTTTTTTAGGATATTAGCTTCCTTTTTAAATCTAGTATCATCGGAGCAATTGCGGCGGGTTCTTAGATATTGGCTATATGGTATAGAGGTTAGAAGGGGCTTAGGGTGGAAACTACTTGCATGCAACAATGAATTACCGGCTGTGGGTTTTCGGTATAATTCACTGGAGAGATTGCCATCTGGTGATCTTTGGACCAATACATCCAGAAATGTAATTTCCTTTGGACTGTGGGTCATTGTAAATTTTAGATTGAAATCGTTCTTGTTAATACAATTAAGAAATTCACGTAGTAGTTCAGTTGGCCCGTCCCAAATCATGAAGATATCGTCTATGTAACGTCGCCATGTAATAGCATGGCGCATATACACAGACAACGACTCCTGGACAAGCAGTGAATGTTCCCACTCCCCCAGGTACAGGTTGGCGTACGATGGGGCACAACAAGTCCCCATCGCCACGCCCTGTACCTGGAGGTAGTGGGAACCATCAAAGCAAAAGAAGTTATGGTTGAGTATAAACTCAAGAGAGGCCAGGATGAATTCAATATATTTGGGTTCAGAATCGCTATATTGTTGCAAAATGTGTTGTATAGCCGATAACCCTTTAGCGTGGGGGATGGTGCAGTACAAGGATTCCACATCGATGGCTACCAATTGGGTGCCTTCTTCTATGTGTATATCTTGAATAATCTGTAAGAAATGAATTGTATCGCGTACATACGATGATAGGCAAGTAACTAAAGGCTTTAGATGGTTATCAACTACACAGCTGAGATTTTCTGTTAGGCTTCCACAGCCTGAGATGATAGGCCTGCCCGGTGGTTTTTTCTTTTGTTTGTGCAACTTTGGTAACGCATAGAAAGTTGCCTCTTTGGGGTGGCTAGTCCTAATGAATTCCCAGAGTTGCTTGGATATTGCATTATATTGAAATGCAGTGTCAACAAGTGTGTAAAAGTCGTGAGTGAATTTGTCCAATAGAGATTTGGGAATGGGGCGATACCACTCATGATTTTGTAATATGTCCATGCACATCTCAGTATATTGTGCACTGTCCATAACCACGACGTTGCCACCCTTGTCAGAGGGTTTGATGACAACGTCGTGGTTACGTGACAGCGCCTCCAGAGCCAACCGTTCATCACGGCTGAAATTGGAGTGTGGATGTGGGAAGTTTTTCATTCTATTGATATCTGTTGATACCAATTTGAGAAACGCTGCAGCGTTGGGGTTGGAACTAGGTGAGGGATATAGGGTGGATTTATTTTTCAATGTACATACTTGCGTATATGAAGTGGGAATAACATCCATGTTCCTGTCGGGGTCACGGGTGCTTTCCTGAGTCAGAGGGTTTTCAAATTCATTTTCGTCCAGCAGGGCAACAAGATTATCTAATGCTTGAATCTCTTGATTTGTGAGCTTCTGTTCCGTCATGGGTTTTTTTGCGTATAGACTTTTTAGTAAAACCTTGCGGATGAATAGATGTATGTCTTTAATGGCTCCAAATCTGTCCAGACGGGTGTCTGGGCAGAAAGTGAGGCCACGTCCTAGAACAGCCAATTCGTGTTCATTAAGTGGATATGATGATAAATTGACTACATTTAACGTGGTTGATGTTGATTGAGTTTGTGGGCCTTGGATGACTGTGTTTTTGTTTGTTTTTGATGCGTTTGCATGCGGTCTCGCATTTGATCTAAAAAAGTTCCAGGGAGCATAGATTGTGATTGTGGTGTGGTGGGCATAGTGGATGATGTATTTAGAGACGATCCGGAACAGCTGGCCGGAGTCTGTACATCTGATGTATCGCTGTTAGGATGGCGATTTAAATGAGAGCCATTACTTGCCTGTGAGGGGGAGCTCTCCATGTGTGAAGACTCATCATATGATTCGTTGCCCTGGCGACGCCTTTTAAATTGTCGACGACCTTTGGTATAGCTGGGGGGCTTTAGGGAAGAAGAGACAGATGAGTGCACAGAAGATTCAGATGCGTTTTTTTGTTGTTTATTTTTTTGTGGTTTTTTGGAAAATTTGTTGTTTGTATTGGTTTGCCATTTGTAAGCTCTACCGTCTTCAAAGGCCTTCCTATCACGTTGAATCTCTTGATTTCGAATTGTCTACAACTTTCTCCACCCTAAGTCAATTGTTAGAGAAAAAATCTCTCTTGCACTGGCACATTAAATCCTTTAAAGATTACATTTCGGCTAATCTAAACCCCTTTGGACTTAGGGTACAGATTTTCCCTACATTTGAGCATATAGACCCTAGCTTTAAGGCAGTGTGGGAGGAGAACCTAAAGGAATGCTCAAGGAAAATGATGCTGTTGCTTATTGATGAATATACCAAACGTATAACTGATATAGATGGTAAATTGGAAAAATTACAAAATCAAATGTCACCATTAAAAACTCATGCGTCCTTCTCAGAGTCAGAAGAAAGACTAAAACGACATCTAGAAGAGTTTAATAAAAACATATTAATTAAAAAGGACAAAAAACTACAACGTGATAGGAAGGCCTTTGAAGACGGTAGAGCTTACAAATGGCAAACCAATACAAACAACAAATTTTCCAAAAAACCACAAAAAAATAAACAACAAAAAAACGCATCTGAATCTTCTGTGCACTCATCTGTCTCTTCTTCCCTAAAGCCCCCCAGCTATACCAAAGGTCGTCGACAATTTAAAAGGCGTCGCCAGGGCAACGAATCATATGATGAGTCTTCACACATGGAGAGCTCCCCCTCACAGGCAAGTAATGGCTCTCATTTAAATCGCCATCCTAACAGCGATACATCAGATGTACAGACTCCGGCCAGCTGTTCCGGATCGTCTCTAAATACATCATCCACTATGCCCACCACACCACAATCACAATCTATGCTCCCTGGAACTTTTTTAGATCAAATGCGAGACCGCATGCAAACGCATCAAAAACAAACAAAAACACAGTCATCCAAGGCCCACAAACTCAATCAACATCAACCACGTTAAATGTAGTCAATTTATCATCATATCCACTTAATGAACACGAATTGGCTGTTCTAGGACGTGGCCTCACTTTCTGCCCAGACACCCGTCTGGACAGATTTGGAGCCATTAAAGACATACATCTATTCATCCGCAAGGTTTTACTAAAAAGTCTATACGCAAAAAAACCCATGACGGAACAGAAGCTCACAAATCAAGAGATTCAAGCATTAGATAATCTTGTTGCCCTGCTGGACGAAAATGAATTTGAAAACCCTCTGACTCAGGAAAGCACCCGTGACCCCGACAGGAACATGGATGTTATTCCCACTTCATATACGCAAGTATGTACATTGAAAAATAAATCCACCCTATATCCCTCACCTAGTTCCAACCCCAACGCTGCAGCGTTTCTCAAATTGGTATCAACAGATATCAATAGAATGAAAAACTTCCCACATCCACACTCCAATTTCAGCCGTGATGAACGGTTGGCTCTGGAGGCGCTGTCACGTAACCACGACGTTGTCATCAAACCCTCTGACAAGGGTGGCAACGTCGTGGTTATGGACAGTGCACAATATACTGAGATGTGCATGGACATATTACAAAATCATGAGTGGTATCGCCCCATTCCCAAATCTCTATTGGACAAATTCACTCACGACTTTTACACACTTGTTGACACTGCATTTCAATATAATGCAATATCCAAGCAACTCTGGGAATTCATTAGGACTAGCCACCCCAAAGAGGCAACTTTCTATGCGTTACCAAAGTTGCACAAACAAAAGAAAAAACCACCGGGCAGGCCTATCATCTCAGGCTGTGGAAGCCTAACAGAAAATCTCAGCCGTGTAGTTGATAACCATCTAAAGCCTTTAGTTACTTGCCTATCATCGTATGTACGCGATACAATTCATTTCTTACAGATTATTCAAGATATACACATAGAAGAAGGCACCCAATTGGTAGCCATCGATGTGGAATCCTTGTACTGCACCATCCCCCACGCTAAAGGGTTATCGGCTATACAACACATTTTGCAACAATATAGCGATTCTGAACCCAAATATATTGAATTCATCCTGGCCTCTCTTGAGTTTATACTCAACCATAACTTCTTTTGCTTTGATGGTTCCCACTACCTCCAGGTACAGGGCGTGGCGATGGGGACTTGTTGTGCCCCATCGTACGCCAACCTGTACCTGGGGGAGTGGGAACATTCACTGCTTGTCCAGGAGTCGTTGTCTGTGTATATGCGCCATGCTATTACATGGCGACGTTACATAGACGATATCTTCATGATTTGGGACGGGCCAACTGAACTACTACGTGAATTTCTTAATTGTATTAACAAGAACGATTTCAATCTAAAATTTACAATGACCCACAGTCCAAAGGAAATTACATTTCTGGATGTATTGGTCCAAAGATCACCAGATGGCAATCTCTCCAGTGAATTATACCGAAAACCCACAGCCGGTAATTCATTGTTGCATGCAAGTAGTTTCCACCCTAAGCCCCTTCTAACCTCTATACCATATAGCCAATATCTAAGAGCACGCCGCAATTGCTCCGATGATACTAGATTTAAAAAGGAAGCTAATATCCTAAAAAAAGAGACTCCTCGAAAGAGGATACTCAAACACCTGTTTAAAGAAAGCGTATAAACGAGCGCTCAACCAATCTCGTCGCGACTTACTTAATGCACAAAAACAACCCAGCAAAGATGAAACAACCAGAATCATCACGACATATTCTTCAGAACATAGGCAGATAAAGCGCATTCTAAATAAATACTGGCACTTATTAACCATGGACCAAACTTTGGCCCCCTTTGTCCCCAGTGCCCCAACAGTCACCTATAGGAGGCCACCATCTATAGGAGACAAAATAGTTAACAGTGAATACAAAATTCGCAAAGGCGATCCATGCAAAGTATTGGGAACATACATGTGTGGGGGCTGCCACTATTGCCAATATATGGACAAACGAAAAAATATTATTCTGCCTAATGGCCAAAGGTTTACCCCCAAGCACTACGTTAATTGCAAAACCTCAGCAATAGTATATTTACTGACTTGTGAATGCGGGTGCTACTATGTTGGTAAGACCATAAATGAGTTCTGGAAACGCATCTACCAACATCTTGGCACCATACGCAAACGCGATCCAGACCTCCCTATTGGTCGCCACATGGCAATGGTCCATCCCTCATCGACCCCCAAAGTATACTTTTTGGCCCTTGAGCGCATCCACTTCAGTCCAAGAGGAGGAGATTCCAACAAGTGTCTCCTCCAATGTGAACTAAGATGGATACACAACCTACGGGCCAACCATCCACCTGGCCTAAATGGGGCCTTCAACTTCAAACCATTTTTGCCTGGGTTCACATCAGGGGTATGCGAACTAGATTTATAGGGACCTCCTAATATATCCCATTGTCTACCTTTACATTTTAATATAAATGTCTTATTTATTATTTTTTATTATGTTTTTTTCGTCAGCTTCCAGATCTCATGCATTAAATAGTATTCATCGTTGTGGTAAAATATTTCCAGATAGATACAGGTATGGATACAAGACATTGTGCCCATATATATTTACACTGTCTTTGACCTAAATCATCGTTACACGATAGGTCTGAACAATATGTATATCTGGGTTCTATATATCGCTATAATACAAATTGCTCAATTATAATAATGAACATTTTGTGTTTACTTCAAAGATTTTGAAGATTTTGTGTATTTTATCAATATCGTTTGAAATTGATTGTTATCTCACAAACTGCCCATACGAAGCCTTTGGTCATTTATAACATGGTTTTTCCCTTTTTTTCTTTTTTTTCCTGTTTTGCTCCTTTATGCTTCCTCAATTTTCTTGTAAATCATGTACAGCAGGCTGGCTTTTTGTTAATTCATTTCTGTTCACCTTCCTATATCCATCCACAAGATGGTGCACTTCTCCTTGGTGTGGATGTGCGCGTGCGCACGGACACCCGGCGGGTAAGCTCTACACATGCATGGCCATGGGGCAGCACTTGGTTGCGCGCCCCTCAGGCCTTCCGCATGTGGACGAGCTCTCGTACGGTTCCCGGTGTGGATTTTGCTAATCGCGCCGGGACCGCATACCCGCCGGTGACGTCAAGACGCGTGACGTCATCACGCCCCTATGGGCGTGGCTACGCCGCGCGCCTCGTCGTCTGGGGGATGCCCGATCTCCACACATGGCTGCTTGTTTTGCAGCTGATTATGTGGAGTGGACACTGATTGGCTGACGTCCAATCAGCTGTCCTATTTAGGACACAGACACTCCTTTGGCATCTGTCAGTCCTTTGAACTGCTGCCTGGAGGTCTGGTCTCAAGAGATTACTAAACAGCCACAAGGTAATTTGAATAGACACTTTGTTCCAGATTGTTTGAATACTTACTCTATACATCTACTCTCCCCCTTTTAACTACAGCTGAATGACTATTCTATCCTTCAGCAAAGCATTGGCTTAATTATATGCCATGTACACTTACAAACATCACTCTTTGAATACACAGATCTCCATCGGTCATCCCTTGTGAAAGTGCTGCAACGCTCTGCACCACACTCTTGGTTGCCCATCTTGTGTCATGTGAACCAGAAGCCAGCCTGCTCCCAGTTATACTGTTTTACTGCTGTTTTTTGTCTTTATGAATCGGATTGATGTAAGTACAATTAGTCCATACCAGACCTCTCCTACATTATTTCAATAACTACTAAAATCGCATATATTGCAAAAACGCAGTCGCATATAATTTATGACGACACAGATATTTTTTACTATTATTTTGTTCTTTGATATTTACAGATAGATTTGAGCACCCAATCATAAATCCCTTGATGAAGGAGTAACACATACCTATCTCCGAAACATGTCGGGTACACGCCATACACCTTATCCGCCTGATTCTCCATATACAGGCTGCTGGCTGTAGGCACATGGGTGCTATATCCTCTATATGCAAGCGAATGTATAGTGTTTGTATTTTGCACTTTATACAATTGTAAATCCTATTGCTATATTTTTTTTATATATTGAATGTGTTTAATAAAGATGGCACTCTAGTGCATTTTTATATATAACAATCTACGAGATTTAATACTCACTTGTGGCCAACAATATCCATTAAGGGCGACCCCAGATGCACACACAGTGCACAATTTTCTTCAAAATGTCAAAGTACAAAACCAGGAGGAGCTTCCCAATTGTAAGGAAGTGGAGATGCTATTTTTACACACTTGTGTTTTAAAGAACTTTTTTATTTTTACTTTATTGTTTTTTCCATAAGACCTCACAGATGGAATAAACTCTTTTTTACCTCTATTAGTGCCTGTGCATTGCTGGTATATTTAATATCTATATATCTATGTAGCCAGGGTCGGCTATTATGCTACCATTTAGAGACGTTTTTCTGTGTTGTTAATATTGGGTTGGCTCCCTCTAGTGATTAAAACAAAGAATCTGTTGCGCTAAAAGATGTACAATAAATAAAGAAAAAGCTGCTGACACTAAATTATTGCTGGACACAATAACAAAAAATAAAAAGTGTAGCGCTAAAATAATTAACAATAAAGTCCATCAATAATAAAAAACGGAGAAGTCGATCGAATCCGAATCTTCATCCAACAATCAGAAAGAGCCGTCAGTGTGTAGGGTGCACACAAAGTAAGTATTGGTAAATGGCCCAGCAATCCCTTTGCATCGATCGATCCACTCAGCTAGCAGTTAAGCCTATTCCTCTTTCAATGTTCAGATCATTTAAATTTCCACGGACAGCTCAACCATCCACATATGTATATGAAGAAATAAAAATGCCCATTGCGCAGACAACCGAAATTGGAATTTATTATAAGTAAAAAGAGGCTGGTAAACTCACAATATGAAGGGACAACCAAGCATGTGGAAACATAACAGTGTTTCCAACCAGAAAGATGGCCGCCGCGTCTCCAATCAGCGCCCCGCGTCACACGTCCTAGGCTCCACCCGACGTTTCAACATAAAAATGCGTCATCAGGGGCGATAACGCATTTTTATTTCTTCATATACATATGTGGATGGCTGAGCTGTCCGTGGAAATTTAAATGATCTGAACATTGAAAGAGGAATAGGCTTAACTGCTAGCTGAGTGGATCGATCGATGCAAAGGGATTGCTGGGCCATTTACCAATACTTACTTTGTGTGTCCCCTACACACTGACGTTAGGGGTCAGTGGATTCGGGTGTTGGTGGTGGGTATTCTATCCGCTCTTTCTGGTTGTTGGATGAAGATTCAGATTTGATCGACGTCTCCGTTTTTTATTATTGATGGACTTTATTGTTTATTATTTTAGCGCTGCACTTTTTATTTTATCCCTCTAGTGTTTGCTGGACTCTATGTGTGAATTTCCTTTCTTCCTGTGTGAGGATGTAGAGCAAAGCATCATGGGACGTGTAGTTCAGAATGCTGAAGTGACTCGGCCAGCCAGCAGGACTGATGTGAACTACAAGGACCAGAATGCTGAGTGCACAGAACAGATGGCTGGGAGAGGATATAAAAGGGGCGTGGCCTAGATCAGCCTCTCTGGGCACCGTTATGACTCCGCCAGCAGGAGGTCTGTATGACAGGGGAGTTTGCTGATGATTTGTGGCCTATACAGTGGGGGAGCCAGACAGCTACACCCAGAGGGATCTCTGCGGAGGGCATCGCTTCTTCAGTGCAGTGGACCAGAGGGATCTCTGCGGAGGGCATCACTTCTTCAGTGCAGTGGACCGGAGGGTGTTCCGGGTCATCCAGAGGCGCCTGCAATTCAGATTCCAGTGAGCTGCAGCCGCCATTATCCAGAGTAAAGACACAGAGAGAGAGTTCCGGCTGGAGTCTTCTCATCATCTGCACCGTTATCTAATCCATCTGAGATTTGGAGTGGTGAGCGGGCAAAGCCCAGGTTATAGGTAAGGACACTGCAGTTACCCATCACCCACACAGTTTAGCTGTTGGTACTTGTAGTCCCACAGAAGGTAAATCCTACTTCATAACGGACACAGCAAGAAGATGCCTATGATCAGTATACATTACTACTTTCAGTTACCTCCTCAGATGACATCTTGTGGATCATATTAGAGGGAAGTTCTAATACTACCAGGATAAATTACAGCTTTGTTCACTTTGCTATACCTTGTCATTTTGGATTACTTTATTTACAACATAAAGAGGATAGCTGAAGACCTCTGGATTTCAAGGAAAACCTTTTTTACCCTTTTATCATCTTTTTCCCTCATCTGCCTTTATTGCATTGAACCGCTAAAGGGAGCCGTCCTATTGGATATTAAAGTAAAAAAGAGAGCAAAATGCGGGACTTTAAATGAGGCACACGGGAGCAAAAGTATAAATTGGATAAAATGGCAGGTTTTAATAAAATCATTCAAATATTCATATATTTACATACTTAGGCACATAGCTATATAATGATCATTTATATTCCATTAAAAAATATATTCCAACAAGGACTTCTATGCAAACATATGAGGACAAAGGTATATGAAAAAATCATAATAAATAGATAAATATGTGACACAAAAACGTGTCACTAGGAAAAAGTAGCAGAATCAGAAATTAAATAAAACTGGAACGTCCATACATAGTTGATGATTGTGTACACATAACAGTAGTTGTAAGCTCTACGCGTTTCGGGACCTTATAGCTACTCATCAGGAGCAGAACTGTAATGACCACCTATGAATAGGGGAAAACAGCAGTATTTAAATAGTTACAAAAGCAATTGGGCAAATGTAAAACATGAAATCCTACATTAATACATTTGGACCATGATATTTTGATCTTTCACATTATATGTGCGCACTGGTGGTATCGGTCGCTGTTTGTCCTATGCCCTCGCCCATTCTGTCATGTCCCGGAGCTGCAACGCGCACTGGGGATTCCCCTCCGCCCTGTTCTGATGTAGGGCGGGGTCTCCTCCACTGCGCGTCCACATCATGCTGTTCAGCATCCTCGTGGCGCACTTATAGCGGCTGCTTGTTTCACCATCTCCAGCACTTGGGGGGCTCAGTATGACGCTCATGGCTGGCCAGTCTGGATGGTTAACTGGCAAGGTTGTGGTGCTTCCCTGCTCCCTTTAGGTTGATGGTGCCCGACGTTGGGGGTGGTTTATTGGCGGCGCTCCCCGCATTGGCCTCTCCCAGTGCAGGGTCTCACACCCCGGTCTCCCTTCATCACCCTTTCTACGCAACCACACCCTTTTGGCTTTCATTCCCTTATTCACAATTCAACAGGTATGTTTCTTTTCACCCGCTCTTCACTCACCTTTTTCTTCTTTCGTCTTCCTTTCCCTCTGGCTATTCCTTTGACAGCCCTGGTCTTTCTCACAGGTTCTTTTTTTTATTTTAATTCTCTCTCATCGCTTTCTCTCCTTCCTCTCTTCTTCCCTTTATCTATACCCCACTTCTTCCTTAATTGTTCTTCACTCATTCTTATCCTCTGTACACCTCTTCATCTTTACTCACTCAGGTAAGGTTTGTTTTTTCAGGGTTTTCCCTCCACTGAGGTCACTTTTATCACCCACATGCGTTTATTTCCCCCACCCTGACCCATTCTGGGGGTTTCTCTGTGCTGGGTTTCATCGCCCGGACACGCTCCCTCAGATTCGGGATATGGCATTTCTGGCTGGCTTGACATTCATGGCTGCACCACCATTGCACAGATATATTTGTAAGTCCGTGGTCCAAATGTATTCATGTGGGATTTCATGTTTTACATTTGCCCAATTGCTTTTCAAACTATTTAAATACTGCTGTTTTCCCCTATTCATAGGTGGTCATTACGGTTCTGCTCCTGATGAGTGGCTATAAGGTCCCCAAACGCGTAGAGCTTACAACTACCGTTATGTGTACAAACCATCAACTATGTATGGACATTCCAGTTTTATTTCATTTCTGATTCTGCTACTTTTTCCTAATGACACTTTTTTGTGTCACATATTTATCTATTTATTATGATTTTTTCATATACCTTTGTCCTCATATGTTTGGAAAGAAGTCCTTGTTGGAATATATTTTTTAATGGAATATAAATGATCATTATATAGCTATGTGCCTAAGTATGTAAATATATGAATATTTGAATGAATTTAATAAAAACTGTCATTTTATCCCATTTATACTTTTGCTCCCGTGTGCCTCATTTAAAGTCCCGCATTTTGCTCTCTTTCTTACTTTAATATAAACCCGGGATGGAGGAGGGGTTTTGAAGGGCCCCACTATCCTCATTTAAAGTCCCAATACTCCATTTCTTTTCTTCCTATTGAATATAATATTATTTATACTGTTCTCCATATTGTGTGGGATTTGCTGGCCTGTGAGTTGAGGAGGTAGAAGGGAGAGATCTGACACATACAATATAGTGCCGGGTGTCTAATCTCCTGTTACCTCTTCACATACCTTCCTGTGATCCGGATAATATTTATATGTGTTTATTCACAACTTTACACCAATATGTTGTGTTTATTTGGTAAGTTTGGAGATAAAGGGCGGTGTATAGAGGAATGTTTCCATTACTGTCACAGTTGATATAAATGTATCTTATGTTTGATAATACAGTAAACATATTTTGAACAGTTTTTCTTTAATACTGTCTGAGTCTCTATTTCCTATCACAGCCGGTGACATGACGGAATCCCGGGGGGTGTCAGAGGTAAGGGAGGATTTGCAGGTAATCAGTGGGGTACAGAGTCTTTTAGCAGCTCTCACGGGGGGGGGGGGGGGGGGGGACCGCTACATCTATATCATTGTTCTACACCATTTTACTACAATGACACTGTGAGGAGAGCTTACACCCCAAACGATTTAGGGAGAATTTTGTGTGTTGTTCTGTCTGGCTCCTCCCACACATCATAGAATGTATATAAAGTTCAGATCTGGCTCCTCCCACACATCATAGAATGTATATAAAGTTCAGATCTGTCTGGCTCCTCCCACACATCATAGAATGTATATAAAGCTCAGATCTGTCTGGCTCCACCCATAAAGTTCAGATCTGTCTGGCTCCTCCCACACATCATAGAATGTATATAAGGCTCAGATCTGTCTGGCTCCTCCCACACATCATAGAATGTATATAAGGCTCAGATCTGTCTGGCTCCCCCTAAAAACAAAACCTAAATACACTACTGACTATCATGATAATTGAATTATATAGCAGCCAAATGTGATCAACATGATCAATGAAGATAATCACATTTATCTGTGTATAATTCAGTCATGGGCAACAGGCAGGGCATGGTATGGGTGAAGGGGGTTTGTGTGTGCTGAGTCTTCACTGTCCTGTCCTCTCCTGTCCTGTGCTGTCCTCTCCTGTCCTGTGCTCTCCTGTCCTGTGCTGTCCTCTCCTGTCCTCTCCTCTCCTGTGCTCTCCTCTCCTGTCCTGTGCTCTCCTGTCCTGTGCTGTCCTCTCCTGTCCTGTGCTCTCCTGTGCTCTCCTGTCCTGTGCTGTCCTGTCCTGTGCTGTCCTGTCCTGTTCTGTCCTGTGCTGTCCTGGCCTCTCCTGTCCTGTCCTGTCCTGTGCTGTCCTGTGCTGTCCTGTCCTGTCCTGTCCTGTGCTGTGCTGTCCTGTGCTGTGCTGTCCTGTCCTATGCTGTCGTGTCCTGTGCTATCCTGTCCTCTCCTGTCCTGTGCTGTCCTGTGCTGTCCTGTCCTGTCCTGTCCTGTGCTGTCCTGTCCTGTGCTGTGCTGTCCTGTGCTGTCCTGTCCTGTTCTGTCCTGTGCTGTCCTGTCCTCTCCTGTGCTCTCCTGTCCTGTGCTGTCCTGTCCTGTCCTCTCCTGTGCTCTCCTGTGCTCTCCTGTCCTGTGCTGTCCTGTGCTGTGCTGTCCTGTGCTGTCCTGTCCTGTTCTGTCCTGTGCTGTCCTGTCCTCTCCTGTGCTCTCCTGTCCTGTGCTGTCCTGTGCTGTCCTGTCCTGTGCTGTCCTGTCCTCTCCTGTGCTCTCCTGTCCTGTGCTGTCCTGTGCTGTCCTGTCCTGTGCTGTCCTGTCCTGTGCTGTCCTGTCCTGTTCTGTCCTGTGCTGTCCTGTCCTCTCCTGTGCTCTCCTGTCCTGTGCTGTCCTGTCCTGTCCTCTCCTGTGCTCTCCTGTGCTCTCCTGTCCTGTGCTGTCCTGTCCTGTGCTGTCCTGTCCTCTCCTGTGCTCTCCTGTGCTGTCCTGTGCTGTCCTGTGCTGTCCTGTTCTGTCCTGTCCTGTCCTGTGCTGTCCTGTTCTGTCCTGTCCTGTCCTCTCCTGTGCTGTCCTGTGCTGTCCTGTGCTCTCCTGTGCTGTCCTGTCCTGTTCTGTCCTGTGCTGTCCTGTGCTGTCCTGTGCTGTCCTGTCCTCTCCTGTGCTCTCCTGTGCTGTCCTGTCCTGTGCTGTCCTGTCCTGTGCTGTCCTGTGCTGTCCTGTTCTGTCCTGTCCTGTCCTGTGCTGTCCTGTTCTGTCCTGTCCTGTCCTCTCCTGTGCTGTCCTGTGCTGTCCTGTGCTGTGCTGTCCTGTCCTGTCCTCTCCTGTGCTGTCCTGTGCTCTCCTGTCCTGTCCTGTGCTGTCCTGTGCTCTCCTGTGCTGTCCTGTGCTGTCCTGTGCTGTCCTGTGCTGTCCTGTTCTGTCCTGTGCTGTCCTGTCCTCTCCTGTGCTCTCCTGTCCTGTGCTGTGCTGTCCTGTCCTGTGCTGTCCTGTTCTGTCCTGTCCTCTCCTGTGCTGTCCTCTCCTGTGCTGTCCTGTCCTGTGCTGTCCTCTCCTGTGCTCTCCTGTCCTGTCCTGTGCTCTCCTGTCCTGTGCTGTGCTGTCCTGTGCTCTCCTGTCCTGTCCTGTCCTGTGCTGTCCTGTGCTGTCCTGTCCTGTGCTGTCCTCTCCTGTGCTGTCCTGTCCTGTGCTGTCCTGTTCTGTCCTGTGCTGTCCTGTCCTCTCCTGTGCTCTCCTGTCCTCTCCTGTGCTCTCCTGTCCTGTGCTGTGCTGTCCTGTCCTGTGCTGTCCTGTTCTGTCCTGTCCTCTCCTGTGCTGTGCTGTGCTGTCCTGTCCTGTCCTCTCCTGTGCTGTGCTGTGCTGTCCTGTCCTGTCCTCTCCTGTGCTGTCCTGTGCTGTCCTCTCCTGTGCTGTGCTGTGCTGTCCTGTCCTGTCCTCTCCTGTCCTGTCCTCTCCTGTGCTCTCCTGTCCTGTGCTGTGCTGTCCTGTTCTGTCCTGTTCTGTCCTGTCCTGTCCTGTCCTGTGCTGTCCTGTGCTGTGCTGTCCTGTGCTGTCCTGTCCTGTGCTGTCCTGTCCTGTCCTGTCCTGTGCTCTCCTGTCCTGTCCTGTGCTCTCCTGTCCTGTCCCTGTCCTGGGCTGTCCTCTCCTGTCATGTCCTGTGCTGTTCTGTGCTGTCCTGTCCCTGTCCTGTGCTGTCCTCTCCTGTCCTGTGCTGTCGTGTCCTGTGCTGTCCTGTCCTGTCCTGTGTTGTGCCGTCCTGTGCTATCCTGTCCTCTCTTGTCCTGTGCTGTGCTGATCTCTCCTGTCCTGTGCTGTCCTGTGCTGTGCTGTCCTGTCCTGTGCTGTCCTGTCCTGTCCTGTCCTGTGCTCTCCTGTCCTGTCCTGTGCTCTCCTGTCCTGTCCCTGTCCTGGGCTGTCCTCTCCTGTCATGTCCTGTGCTGTTCTGTGCTGTCCTGTCCCTGTCCTGTGCTGTCCTCTCCTGTCCTGTGCTGTCGTGTCCTGTGCTGTCCTGTCCTGTCCTGTGTTGTGCCGTCCTGTGCTATCCTGTCCTCTCTTGTCCTGTGCTGTGCTGATCTCTCCTGTCCTCTCCTGTCCTGTGTTGTGCTGTCCTGTCCTGTGCTATCCTGTCCTGTCCTGTCCTGTCCTCTCCTGTCCTGCCCCGTCCCGTGCTGTCCCTGTCCTGTCCCTGTCCTGTCCCGTCACACAGACCCTGCACTGATCATGATGAAGCTACTACTCCTGATCTCCCCTCAGTCGGAGCCGCCGTCTTCTCAGACTTATTTGTTGGAGGAGTCGGGCAGTAAAGTGGCTTCTGATATCACTCCGCCAGGCCGGGACTTTATTGCCATTATCTGCATATGAGAGGGGAGGAGATGATCCTTCAGAAAACCAAATTAGAAAAAATAATCCCTCCATTATACAGCCTCCTGGGCCCCTGTGATTCATCTCATGGGGCCCCAAAAAATCTGATTTAGACGACACAGGAGCCATGGCCGGCAGGGAGAGGGGAAAGCAGGAAAACATTGCCTGCAGCTTCATGAAGAGGATCGGTGTCAGCATAAGGCAGTACAGCCGTCCCTCCTGCTGGACAGGTGGTTGAGCCCTGATTTTGCAGTGATTGGGCCCGGTACAGGAGGGCTGGTTGTACTGCCTTATCAGCGGCCCTCCTGAGTCCACAGTCCCGGTGGGTCCCCCTCACCTCAGTTCATTCCATTGACTGCAGGCAGAAGCCGGGAGGCGGAGTACCCGGGGGGCGGAGCAAGTTACATCCTCCTCCTCTGCCGGAGCGGTCCTGCAACCAATCATTTTCAATTTCTCGGCGGTGGACACAGATAGCAGCCAGTGGCAGCGGGCAGTGGGCAGGACTTGTTTAGAGCATTAAAGCAGTGGGGTTAATCCGGCCTCAATGCCACCGCTATAGTCCCGGCTACAACATCCCTGACAGCAGGCGGCGGAGTGATATCCAGCGGTCAGGGATGATGTAGCCAGGACTTTAGAGGGAGCATCAGAAAATGTGGCCACCTGCCTGCTCACTCCGCAGCCAATCACAGCACTCACAGGAGTTACAAGAGAGAAATAGTCCCACTCCAAGCACTGCCATTGTCCATTAGGAAAGGTGCTGAAAAGGAGATCCCACCTATGTTCAGGAGCCGGGAGGGAAGAAAAGGCCCTCAGACCCTGGTAAGTGCCTTACTGCCCAGCTACTCACCAGCGCCCCCTTCATATGGTGCCCATGGCACTTGTCATATGTGCCATACCTTGGATACACCACCGGATCAGTGTCAGTATCAGAGCTCCCAACTGTCCCTGATGTGGAGCAATGTCCCTCTGTCCCTCTGTCCTCCTCATTGGTCCCTCATGTTGGTCTGATCTCTATAGATGTATAGAAAATGAACTTTTTATCTATCAAAAAGTATTTCCCAGCGATAAACCTTTCATCTGATTTCTAAATTGCTTCATTTATAAATTCCAAAAGCCAATATAAAGGAATATTAGTGGTAAAAAAAGCCCTTGTGGGTTTAACCAATCTTGTTTTTTGTATAAATCTCTTTTAAGGGGGTGTGGCAGGGGGTGTGTCCTATTCCTGCATACTTTTGCTGATAGGTGTCCCTCATTCCCATCTCAACAAGTTGGGAGGTGTGTCAGTGTATTATATATACCGTATATACTCGAGTATAAGTCGTCCCGAGTATAAGTCGAGGCCCCTAATTTACCACAAAAAACTGGGAAAAATTTATTGACCCGAGTATAAGACGAGGGTGAAAAATGCAGAGGGTCAATAATGCCCATCTGCAGCTGCATGCCTCCCTGTGTCCTGTGCAGCCTACCTGTACCCTGTGCATGTGTCCTGTACATGTGTGTGTGTCCTGTACATGTGTGTGTGTCCTGTACATGTGTGTGTGTCCTGTACATGTGTGTCCTGTACATGTCCTGTGTCCTGTACATGTCCTGTGTCCTGTACATGTGTGTGTGTCCTGTACATGTGTGTCCTGTACATGTCCTGTGTCCTGTACATGTCCTGTGTCCTGTACATGTGTGTGTGTCCTGTACATGTGTGTGTGTCCTGTACATGTGTGTGTGTGTGTGCGTGTCCTGTACATGTCCTGTACATGTGTGTGTGTGTCCTGTACATGTCCTGTACATGTGTGTGTGTGTGTGTGTCCTGTACATGTGTGTGTCCTGTACATGTCCTGTACATGTGTGTGTGTGTGTGCGTGTCCTGTACATGTCCTGTACATGTGTGTGTGTGTGTCCTGTACATGTCCTGTACATATGTGTGTGTGTGTGTCCTGTACATGTGTGTGTGTCCTGTACATGTCCTGTACATGTGTGTGTGTGTGTGTCCTGGACATGTCCTGTGTCCTGTACATGTATGTGTGCATGTGTCCTACCTGTGTCCTGTGCAGCCTCCCTGTGGCGATCTCCATCCTCTCTGTGGCGATCTCCATCTTCAATCGGCGGCCGGCGTGTGATGATACTGTTCGGCGGCCATTCCACAGTTCAAAAGCCGCGCCTCCTCCTCGTCTGTGATAGGCTGACCGCTGTTCAGCCTATCACAGATGAGCAGGAGGCGCGGCTTTTGAAAGCTGCAATAGCCGGCGAACACTACGCCGGCCGCCGTCTGCCTGCATGACACGCTGATCATGCAGACAGACGGCAGGGACTCGAGTATAAGTCGAAGGGACACTTTCAGCCCAAAAAAAAAGGGCTGAAAAATTCGACTTATACTCGAGTATATACGGTATATATGTAGCGTTGCCTCCCCTCCCCCCGTGGGATCGCTGCGTGTTTCCACATCCACACATCACCCTGCTGGTCACACATCCATTTTAGGGAACTTCTGTAGACAATGAACAGTCTCTGGCTTGTTTTTATTGAAGGGAATAAACTTGGATGGGAAAAGGGACACGGGATGCCCAATAATGAAAACTTCTAGTTGAAATAAAGATAATTGAATCCAAACTGACAATCTCTTCTTCACATCTCCTCCAGCACATTACTTCAGATTATTCGCTGTCAGTCACCTGCTGCTACACCAAACCACTCCCAGCCCCCCACATCAAAACAAACAGGCCTAGATCACAGCATAGGCCTGACTAAATTTACCTGCACTGGCAGTACTCACAAAAAAACACGACTCTAGCACCTACCTAAGGAAGAGGGCGCTACACTCACCCACCACCAGAATACAGCTGGTCCCCAACTAAGGAAAAAATAGAAAAATGGCTCCTGGGCCCAGGAACAAGGGCACCCCATGCATAGTTGCCAACAGTCCCGAGTTTCCCGGGACAATCCCGATTTTGGGACCCTCATCCCGATCGGAGGCCGTCCCGAATCGGGATTTTGCCTTTTGTCCATGGAAAAACGGGTGTTCTGCTTCGCGTTATTGAACTGTTGTATAACACCAGTCAGACAGCTTAACAATAATTCAGAAGTCAAGAAACGTGAGACATCAGATCTGTATGTATTCTTTATCACGAATAACTTTGTAAAACTACAACATAAGCATAAACAAAACATATGTGTCAGTACATTAAACATTATACAGCAGCCTCACTCTATCAGTGAGAGTACTCAGACAATTCCATCATTAGTCCAGGAATAGTTTAGGAGCTCTTCTTCATGCAGTCTGATCCAGGAGCAGTAATGAAATGAAGGAAATACAGTTCCAGGTTAAAGGTTACTGCCTTTACTATGAGGAGAATCCTACTTCCTTCAAGCTCTGGCAAAGTAATAACCATCTCTGACCACTAGATGGCAACAACATAAACTAACATTACAGTATAAACTGTAACAGCACATAGCACATATTACTATGAACAATATGGGCAGAACACACCTCTGCCGGGTTAGCCCCCCCATATCAACATTTTTGAAAAAATCTTATGCAGTTTGTTAGATCTTTGTTAGATCAGGTTAGATCAACCGTTGTTTGCGTTAGATCTCACACAGAAGAAGCGATATTAACAGTTATTTGCTGGGGGGGCTAACCCGTCATCAGCCCCCCTTATCAAAAAATTGACCAAACAGTTAGCTATTTTGGAAGCAATTTGTTAGATCCGGTATGATCAAGTGTTTTTAACGTTAGATCTCACATAATTAGAGACTTATTAAAGTGGGGTTCCACCCAAAAAAACAAACATATCTAAAAAATTCTAAAAAAACAAACAAAAAAACATTTGGATATTTTTTTTTTTTTACTTACCTCTAAATGCCTGTTGCTAGGTGGTCCCTCGTAGTCTGCCCCTTCCTCTGCCTGGGCTGGTGACATCACTTCCCCCTGGCACAGGAAGGGCTCTTCTCCCTCCCTCCCTCCTGTCAATCATCTGGGACCCATTACAGGTCCCAGGTGATTCAGCGGCCAATCACGGCGCTCGGCGCCGCTCGCGCATGCGCAGTGGGTGCCAGGCTGTGAAGCCACAGCCCGGCGCCCACAGTTGAAATGCCGGCGCCGACGAGCGGAGGGGGGGGACGAGCAGGGCTTCGATCCCCCGCATCGCTGGACCCAGGGACAGGTAAGTGTCCAATTAAAAGTCAGCAGCTGCAGTATTTGTAGCTGCTGACTTTTAATTTTTTTTTTTTTTAATGGCCCGCCTGGGTGGAACTCCTCTTTAAGTGATGAATGAGGGGGGGCTGGCTCCCCCTTATCAAATTTTTGGCCCAAAAATCATTCAGGCTCATAGATATTCATTAGATCTGGAAAGATCAAGTGGTTTTAACGTTAGACCTCACATCATTTCAGAGATATTCCACATCAAAATAGAGATATTAGGTGGTACATATGGACGGGCTGGCCCCCCCTTATCAAATTTTCTGGCCAAAAATCATTCAGGCTCATAGATATTCGTTAGATCCGGTAAGATCAAGTGGTTTTAACGTTAGATCTCACATCATTTCAGAGATTTCATATTCTTTGCCAATAACAACATCCAAGTTAGTAGATAATTGTTAGATGAAGTTATTATTGCATTAAACCGAGCATGCACATGGCAGAAATCAGTAATAATCGCAATGTAAGTGGGGATAAAAGCTTGTTGCAGTTTGATCAGTGAGATGTTTTATTTAATCTATGATAAATACAGAACAGTTCGTTATTTTATATGAGAAGTTAGGCCCCCTAAATTGTGGGCACAACTGGAACAGGTCCAGACTGACATTCTGCTGCCAGGGGCTCTGTGGTGCTATGACCAACTACCGCCTGTGCTGAAGTCACACCCCATAATGGGTACGACACTCCGCATATACTCCCAGGTCAGCACACAGAACCGGCTTTCTTCCCTGATTCCCCATTGCTCCCTATCATAGAAAAACCGTGGTTCCTCCCTGGTCTGGAACCCCAAATGTTTCGGACCCTAAGCCAAACAGGTAGGGTCCAGGCATCCCACTTCCTAACGGGAGGCCAATGGCCTTCCACAGTAGTGCTAATGAGCCCTTCAAACTTTCCTTGTGGACAGCGCTACAATGACAACACTTTCTCAATACTTTGCCTAATCCGCAGGGATTTAATCGTCCCCTGACGTCCTTTGAAGCATACTATTCCAAAGAGGGTTCCCTTCCACAGGCTCTATCCAAAACATACACCCTCCTGAACTGTCCGGCTGAACAACCTCACTTACCGTTCCTGAACTAATGGGAAAGTAAGCTGGGGCGTACATTTACATCTGCTCAGATACAACATGTCCTCAGATTTTCCTTGAAATCATCGCTTTGTACGAAAATTAAAGAGACCAACTATAAACTGTTAACAAGGTGGTACCTCACCCTGCAACTACTGACCAATGTTGGAGATGCCAGGGGGATGGAGGAACACCACTTCACATATTTTGGTCCTGCCCTAAATTAATCCACTTCTGGGAGACAGATAAACCACGCAAACATTTACGGAATACAAGATTCCTGGTGATCCTTCCTGCTACATGTCTCCTCCATCTGAGCCAAACTCTATAAAAACTCCATTCCAAATGAGATGGAAGATCGAGTACTCACTGCACAACACCAACATCAAAAATACTCTAACACTTGGGGACTATGGAACCAGTTTGTCGTTTCCGCAGAGGGTACTGCCCTTCTTGGGACTTAATGTCACAGATAAGTTCTGGAGCCCGTTCACCATAGTTATCCTGAACCAACGCCATTTCACCCCCCCCCAGCCTTACCCCCCCTTCTCTCCTTTTACCTTTTCCATCCTTTTTTCCTTACCTTCTTTGATTATTGAAAATGAGAAAATAGTTTTGGGCGACAGTGGGTCTTGCTCCACAGCCCATTTTCCATCTTTAATAAAAACTGATAGGCCAGGAGGTGAGCAGTCTTTTGAGCAGTGTGCCGAAAAATGTTTTCAAAGAAATTGAGCGTACCGATTTTATAACAAAAAAGTCAACTTCACAATCTCAATCACCAAAAGGATTTTTTATAAAGTAAATGCTGTAAACTACTTTAGTAGTGAGAAATTTACATCCTGCACTCTCACACCTCAGATCAACCCCAATTCATACACCTTCACACCTCAGATCACTGAATCACCTGCAAATCTGCCCCACCACTGTACCCCCCTGCTCAACTGCCCCACCACTGTAACCCCCAGCTCAACTGTGCCACCACTGTAACCCCCTGCTCAACTACCCCACCACTGTAACCCCCAGCTCAACTGCCCCACCACTGTAACCCCCTGCACATCTGCCTCACCACTGTAACCCCCTGCTCAACTGCCCCACCACTGTAACCCCCTGCACATCTGCCCCACCACTGTAACCCCCTGCACATCTGCCCCACCACTGTAACCCCCTGCACATCTGCCCCACCACTGTAACCCCCTGCACATATGCCCCACCACTGTAACCCCCTGCACATCTGCCTCACCACTGTAACCCCCTGCACATCTGCCCCACCACTGTAACCCCCTGCACATCTGCCCCACCACTGTAACCCCCTGCACATCTGCCCCACCACTGTAACCCCCTGCACATATGCCCCACCACTGTAACCCCCTGCACATCTGCCCCACCACTGTAACCCCCTGCACATCTGCCCCACCACTGTAACCCCCTGCACATCTGCCCCACCACTGTAACCCCCTGCACATCTGCCCCACCACTGTAACCCCCTGCACATCTGCCCCACCACTGTAACCCCCTGCACATCTGCCCCACCACTGTAACCCCCTGCACATCTGCCCCACCACCGTACCCCCATGCTCTTCTGTCTCACTGCTGAACCATCTTCTCATCTGTCCTAACACTGAACTTATCTGCTCATCTGTCCCACCTCTCTAACCCCCTTTATCATCTGCCCCACCACTGTAACCCCCTTTCTCATCTGCCCCACCTCTCTATCCCCCTTTCTCATCTGCCCCACCACTGTAACCCCCTTTCTCATCTTCCCCACCTCTGTAACCCCCTTTCTCTTCTGCCCCATCACTGTACCTCCTGCACATCTGTCCCACCTCTGTTCCCCCTGCTCATCTTCCCCACCTCTGTAACCCCCTTTCTCATCTGCCCCATCACTGAAACCCCCTTTCTCATCTGCCCCATCACTGTACCTCCTGCACATCTGTCTCACCTCTGTTCCCCCTGCTCTTCTGCCCCACCGCTGTAACCCCCTGTTCATCTGTACCACTAATGTACCTCCTTTCTCCTCTGCCCCGCCACTGTACCCCCCTGTACATCTGCCCCACCTCTGCCCAACCACTGTAACCCCCTGCTCATCTGTCCACCAATGCACCTCCTTTCACATCTGCCCCACCGCTGTACCCCCCTGCTCTTCTGTCCCACCGCTAAACCCCCTTCTCATCTGCCCCAACACTGAACCCCTCCTGCTCATTTTCCCACCACTGTAACCCCCTTCTCATCTGGCCCAACACTAAACCCCCCCCGCTCATCTGCCCCATCACTGTACCCCCCTGCTGTTCTGTCCCACTGCTTAACCCCCTTCGCATCCCTCCCACCACTGCACCTTCTGCACATCTGCACCACCACTGTACCCCCTTGCTCTTCTGCCCCACCACTGTAACCCCCCTGCTCATCTACCCCATCAATGTACCATTTTTCTCATCTGCCCCACCACTGTACCTCTCTGCACATTTGCTCCACCGCCATATTCCCATGCTCTTCTGTCTACTACTGAATCACCTTCTCATCTGCCCTACCACTGTAACCCACTTTTTCATCTGCCTTACTAATGTACCTCCTGCACATCTGTTTCACCTCTGTACCCCCTGCTCTTCTGCCCCACCTATGTTCCCCCTGTTCTCCTGCCCCACCACTGTAACCTCCTGCTCATCTGTCCCATCAATACACCTCCTTTCACATTTGCCCCACTGTTCTACCCCCCCTGCTTTTCTGTCCCACCACTGAACCTCCTTCTCATCTGCACCAAAACTGAACCCCCCCTGCACATCTGCCCCACAGCTGTACCCTCCTGTTCTTCTGTCCCACATCTAAACCCCTCCTGCACATTTTTCCCACCACTGTACCCTCTTTTCATCTATGATATGTGTGAAATGCAGAGTGGTAAAAGGAAGCAGAGATGAGACACATCTACTTGTCCTGGCACACTCATCCAGCTGATTCACCTCTCCCATCCAGCCCACGTGTTTGTATGTGATGTGTGTGATGTATGTGATGTGTGTGATGTATGTGATGTGTGTGATGTATGTGATGTGTGTGATGTGTGTGATGTGTGTGATGTATGTGATGTATGTGATGTGTGTGATGTATGTGATGTGTGTGATGTATGTGATGTGTGTGATGTGTGTGATGTATAGGGATGAGCCGAACACCCCCCTGTTCGGTTCGCACCAGAACATGCGAACAGGAAAAAAGTTCGCTCGAACACGCGAACACCGTTAAAGTCTATGGGACACGAACATGAATAATCAAAAGTGCTAATTTTAAAGGCTAATATGCAAGTTATTGTCATAAAAAGTGTTTGGGGACCTGGGTCCTGCCCCAGGGGACATGGATCAATGCAAAAAAAAGTTTTAAAAATGGCCGTTTTTCCAGGAGCAGTGATTTTAATAATGCTTAAAGTCAAACAATAAAAGTGTAATATCCCTTTAAATTTCGTACCTGGGGGGTGTCTATAGTATGCCTGTAAAGGGGCGCATGTTTCCTGTGTTTAGAACAGTCTGACAGCAAAATGACATTTCGAAGGAAAAAACATTTAAAACTACCCGCGGCTATTGCATTGCCGACAATACACATAGAAGTTCATTGATAAAAACGGCATGGGAATTCCCCACAGGGCAACCCCGAACCAAAATTTAAAAAAAAAAATCATGTGGGAGTCCCCCTAAATTCCATACAAGGCCCTTTAGGTCTGGTATGGATATTAAGGGGAACCCCGGCCAAAAAAAAAAAAAAAAACGACGTGGGGTTCCCCCTAAATTTCATACCAGACCCTTCAGGTCTGGTATGGATTTTAAGGGGAACCCCGCGCTAAAAAAAAAAAAACGGCGTGGGGTTCCCCCAAAAATCCATACCAGACCCTTATCCGAGCACGCAACCTGGCAGGCCGCAGGAAAAGAGGGGGGGACGAGAGTGCGGCCCCCCCTCCTGAACCGTACCAGGCCACATGCCCTCAACATTGGGAGGGTGCTTTGGGGTAGCCCCCCAAAACACCTTGTCCCCATGTTGATGAGGACAAGGGCCTCATCCCCACAACCCTGGCCGGTGGTTGCGGGGGTCTGCGGGCAGGGGGCTTATCGGAATCTGGAAGCCCCCTTTAACAAGGGGACCCCCAGATCCTGCCCCCCCCCCTGTGTGAAATGGTAAGGGGGTACTTACCCCTACCATTTCACTAAAAAACTGTCAAAAATGTTAAAAATGACAAGAGACAGTTTTTGACAATTTCTTTATTTAAATGATGTATGGGATGTATGTGATGTCACATATGAGCATCTGGAATGGATGTGCAATGATGAGCTCAGGTCAGGGGCATTTTCTGAAAGCAGTGGGCCTGTGTGCAGGATCATAAGTTGGGCCCCCGCAGCTGAGGAAAAGTTTTTGCGCCGCAGCAAAAGTTGGGTGTGATTTTCATTGTGCTGAATATAAGGGGGGGGCAGCCCGTCCATATGTACCACCTAATATCTCTATTTTGATGTGGAATATCTCTGAAATGATGTGAGATCTAACGTTAAAACCACTTGATCTTACCGGATCTAACGAATATCTAGTAGCCTGAATGATTTTTGGCCCGAAAATTTGATAAGGGGGGGCCAGCCCCCCTCATTAAACACTTAATAAGTCTCTAATTATGTGAGATCTAACGTTAAAAACACTTGATCTTACCGGATCTAACAAATTGCTTCCAAAATAGCTAACTGTTTGGTCAATTTTTTGATAAGGGGGTGCTGATGACGGGTTAGCCCCCCCAGCAAATAACTGTTAATATCGCTTCTTCTGTGTGAGATCTAACACAAACAACGGTTGATCTAACCTGATCTAACAAAGATCTAACAAACTGCATAAGATTTTTTCAAAAATTTTGATATGGGGGGCTAACCCGGCAGAGGTCACTTAGACAGCTTCCCGCCCAGGCCAATTTTCAGCTTTCAGCGCTGTCGCAATTTGAATGACAATTGCGCGGTCGTGCTACACTGTACCCAAACAAATTTTTTATCATTTTGTTCCCACAAATAGAGCTTTCTTTTGGTGGTATTTGATCACCTCTGCGGTTTTTATTTTTTGCGCAACAAATAAAAAAAGACCGAAAATTTTGAAAAAAACCAGGGTTTTCATTGTTTCTGTTAAAACTTTTTGTAAATAAGTACGTTTTCTTCTTCAATGATGGGCACTGATATGGCTGCACTGACAGGCACTGATACAGCGGCACTGATGTGCACCGATGAGGTGGCACCAATGAGGTGGCACTAATGGGCACTGATGATGGGCACTGATAGGCGGCACTGATGGTTACTGATAGGTGGCACTGATGGGCACTGATAGGTGGCACTGGTATGCGGCACTGATGGGCACTCATAGGTGGCACGGATGGGCACTTATAGGCGGCACTGATGGGCACTCATAGGTGGCATTGATGGGCACTCGTAGGTGGCATTGATGGTTACTTATGGGTGGCACTGATAGTTGGCACAGATGGGCATGGATGGGCACTGATAGATGGGCACTGATGGGCACTGACAGGTGGCATGAATGGTCACTAATGGGTGGCACTGATGGCACTGCTTGTTTGCAGTGATGCCCCTAAGGGTGGCATTGCTGGGCATCACTGCAACATAATGGTGCCAATCAGTGCCCATTTGTGGGCACTGATTGGCACAGATTTGGCACACTGGGCACATGTGGATGGCCATGGGGTACATACCTGGCCATCCACATGTTGCCCCTTCCCTGGTGGTCCTAGTGGCGATCCCTGGTGGTCCAGTGTGGTGATCTGCGGGGGGGGCTGCGCTGATAAACAATCAGCACAGACCCCCCCGCCAGGAGAGCCGCCGATCAGCTCTCCTCTACTTGCGTCTGTCAGACGCGAGTGAGGAAGAGCCGATCAACAGCTCTTCCTATTGACAGCGTGATCAGCCGTGATTGGACACGGCTGATCACGTGGTAAAGAGCCTCCATCGGAGGCTCTTTACCAAGATCGGTGGAGCGGTGTGTCAGACTGACACACCGCTCCACCGATCGCCGCGATGACGCCCAGTCAGGATATGACGTCCAGTCAGGATAACAGAATCACTTCCCGGACGTCAATCCGCCATAGGGCGGGCGGGAAGTGGTTAATGAACTGCCAGGTGCTTCTCTAAAAAACAACCTGGGATTCGGATCTTAGAAGTACCAGGCCTCACCTGCCTATCTTGACTCCTGCAATCCTCCCTGGTCAGTTCAGGAAAAGTCGGGGCGCCCCGATCTACTGCATCCTCTTGGCAGCCGCTTCCTGCTCCGCATGTTCAGAACCATCCCAGCCAGTGATGTCTGATCCATGACTCCGGGAGATTCTTTAGGTGACTTTACTGAATGAACCATCCAGCGCTGAGGTCTCTGAACCCTCAGGCCTTCAGGTTCAAGATCCGGTGCTATCCAGCACTGAGGGCATTATACCCCCAGGCCTTCAAGCCTGGACGGACCCCTGAGGGTCACATTCTTGCTGCTTCTCTGGATCACATTCCCATCTCCAACCACCTCCCTCCCTGGAGCATGTGATCCCCAGTTTATATAGGCTTAATAGCCCCTGCCCACTCAAATTAATGATTGGTTCAGGGTAGCCCATACAAACTAACTGCATCTAGTGTCCAAACCACCTTCCCTCCAGAACCTCTCACTGGAAGAACAGGACATCACTCATAACAGAATACAGGTGATCACACCCCCTCCAGTTCTACTCTGTCACCTCTCCCAACCAAATCAAACCCAACCAGGCTTACACCAACAGGGTAATGCACTGGAAATTTTACCTAACACTAACCTTCACTAACTAGTTAGACTTAGCACACACCTAAGTAGGTGGACGCTACATATATATATAAAATCAGTGTCAGTATGTATATATGATCAGTGTCAGTATGTATATATATGATCAGTGTCAGTATGTGTATATATATGATCAGTGTCAGTATGTATATATATGATCAGTGTCAGTATGTATATATATGATCAGTGTCAGTATATATATGATCAGTGTCAGTATGTATATATATATATATGATCAGTGTCAGTATGTATATATGATCAGTGTCAGTATATATATATGATCAGTGTCAGTATGTATATATATATATGATCAGTGTCAGTATGTATATATATGATCAGTGTCAGTATATATATATATATATGATCAGTGTCAGTATATATATAAGATCAGTGTCAGTATATATATATATATATGATCAGTTTCAGTATGTATATATATATGATCAGTGTCAGTATGTATATATGATCAGTGTCAGTATATATATATATATATATGATCAGTGTCAGTATATATATATGATCAGTGTCAGTATGTATATATATGATCAGTGTCAGTATATATGATCAGTGTCAGTATGTATATATGATCAGTGTCAGTATATATATATGATCAGTGTCAGTATGTATATATATATGATCAGTGTCAGTATATATATATATATATATGATCAGTGTCAGTATATATATATATATATGATCAGTGTCAGTATATATATATATATATATGATCAGTGTCAGTATGTATATATATGATCAGTGTCAGTATATATATATATATATATATATATGATCAGTGTCAGTATGTATATATATGATCAGTGTCAGTATATATATATATATATATGATCAGTGTCAGTATATATATAAGATCAGTGTCAGTGTGTATATATATATGATCAGTGTCAGTATATATATAAGATCAGTGTCAGTATATATATATATATGATCAGTGTCAGTATGTATATATGATCAGTGTCAGTATATATATATGATCAGTGTCAGTATGTATATATGGTCAGTGTCAGTATATATATATATGATCAGTGTCAGTATATATATATATATGATCAGTGTCAGTATATATATATATGATCAGTGTCAGTATGTATATATATGATCAGTGTCAGTATATATGATCAGTGTCAGTATATATATATGATCAGTGTCAGTATGTGTATATATGATCAGTGTCAGTATATATGATCAGTGTCAGTATGTATATATATATATGATCAGTGTCAGTATATATATATGATCAGTGTCAGTATGTGTATATATGATCAGTGTCAGTATGTATATATATATATATGATCAGTGTCAGTATGTATATATATATATATGATCAGTGTCAGTATATATATATGATCAGTGTCAGTATATATATATATGATCAGTGTCAGTATGTATATATATATATATATGATCAGTGTCAGTATGTATATATATATATGATCAGTGTCAGTATGTGTATATATATATGATCAGTGTCAGTATATATATATATATATATATGATCAGTGTCAGTATATATATATGATCAGTGTCAGTATGTATATATATATATGATCAGTGTCAGTATGTATATATATATATATATATATATATATATATATATATATATATATATATATATATATATATATATATATATATATATATATATATATATATATATATATATATATATATATATATATATATATATATATATATATATGATCAGTGTCAGTATGTATATATATGATCAGTGTCAGTATATATGATCAGTGTCAGTATATATGATCAGTGTCAGTATGTATATATATGATCAGTGTCAGTATATATGATCAGTGTCAGTATATATATATATATGATCAGTGTCAGTATATATATATGATCAGTGTCAGTATGTATATATATGATCAGTGTCAGTATATATGATCAGTGTCAGTATGTATATATATGATCAGTGTCAGTATATATGATCAGTGTCAGTATGTATATATATGATCAGTGTTAGTATGTATATATATATGATCAGTGTCAGTATGTATATATATGATCAGTGTCAGTATGTATATATATGATCAGTGTCAGTATGTATATATATGATCAGTGTCAGTATATATGATCAGTGTCAGTATGTATATATATGATCAGTGTCAGTATGTATATATATGATCAGTGTCAGTGAATATATATATATATGATCAGTGTCAGTATGTATATATATGATTAGTGTCAGTATATATATATATGATCAGTGTCAGTATGTATATATATGATCAGTGTCAGTATATATGATCAGTGTCAGTATGTATATATATATATATATGATCAGTGTCAGTATGTATATATATATATGATCAGTGTCAGTATGTGTATATATGATCAGTGTCAGTATGTATATATATGATCAGTGTCAGTATGTATATTATCAGTGTCAGTATGTATATATATATATATGATCAGTGTCAGTATATATATATGATCAGTGTCAGTATATATGATCAGTGTCAGTATGTATATATATGATCAGTGTCAGTATATATGATCAGTGTCAGTATGTATATATATATATGATCAGTGTCAGTATGTATATATATGATCAGTGTCAGTATATATGATCAGTGTCAGTATGTATATATATGATCAGTGTCAGTGAATATATATATATATGATCAGTGTCAGTATGTATATATATGATCAGTGTCAGTATGTATATATATGATCAGTGTCAGTATGTATATATATGATCAGTGTCAGTATGTATATATATATGATCAGTGTCAGTATGTATATATATGATCAGTGTCAGTATGTATATATATGATCAGTGTCAGTGAATATATATATATGATCAGTGTCAGTATGTATATATATGATCAGTGTCAGTATGTATATATATGATCAGTGTCAGTATGTGTATATATATATATATGATCAGTGTCAGTATGTATATATATATATATATGATCAGTGTCAGTATGTATATATATGATCAGTGTCAGTATATATATATATGATCAGTGTCAGTATATATATATATATATATATATGATCAGTGTCAGTATGTATATATATGATCAGTGTCAGTATGTATATATATGATCAGTGTCAGTGAATATATATATATGATCAGTGTCAGTATGTATGATCAGTGTCAGTATGTATATATATGATCAGTGTCAGTATGTATATATATGATCAGTGTCAGTATGTATATATATGATCAGTGTCAGTATATATATATATATATATATATATGATCAGTGTCAGTATGTATATATATGATCAGTGTCAGTATGTATATATATGATCAGTGTCAGTGAATATATATATATGATCAGTGTCAGTATGTATGATCAGTGTCAGTATGTATATATATGATCAGTGTCAGTATGTATATATATGATCAGTGTCAGTATGTATATATATGATCAGTGTCAGTATATATATATATATATATGATCAGTGTCAGTATATATATATGATCAGTGTCAGTATGTATATATGATCAGTGTCAGTATATATATATGATCAGTGTCAGTATGTATATATGATCAGTGTCAGTATATATATATATGATCAGTGTCAGTATGTATATATATGATCAGTGTCAGTATATATATATGATCAGTGTCAGTATATATATATGATCAGTGTCAGTATATATATATGATCAGTGTCAGTATGTATATATGATCAGTGTCAGTATATATATATATATATGATCAGTGTCAGTATATATATATATGATCAGTGTCAGTATGTATATATGATCAGTGTCAGTATGTATATATGATCAGTGTCAGTATATATATATATGATCAGTGTCAGTATATATATATATATGATCAGTGTCAGTATATATATATATATATATATATATGATCAGTGTCAGTATGTATATATATGATCAGTGTCAGTATGTATATATATGATCAGTGTCAGTATGTATATATATGATCAGTGTCAGTATGTATATATATATGATCAGTGTCAGTATGTATATATATATGATCAGTGTCAGTGAATATATATATATGATCAGTGTCAGTATGTATATATATGATCAGTGTCAGTATGTATATATATGATCAGTGTCAGTATGTATATATATGATCAGTGTCAGTATGTGTATATATATATATATGATCAGTGTCAGTATGTATATATATATATATGATCAGTGTCAGTATGTATATATATATGATCAGTGTCAGTATATATATATATATGATCAGTGTCAGTATATATATATATATATATATATATATGATCAGTGTCAGTATGTATATATATGATCAGTGTCAGTATGTATATATATGATCAGTGTCAGTGAATATATATATATGATCAGTGTCAGTATGTATGATCAGTGTCAGTATGTATATATATGATCAGTGTCAGTATGTATATATATGATCAGTGTCAGTATGTATATATATGATCAGTGTCAGTATATATATATATATATATATATGATCAGTGTCAGTATGTATATATATGATCAGTGTCAGTATGTATATATATGATCAGTGTCAGTGAATATATATATATGATCAGTGTCAGTATGTATGATCAGTGTCAGTATGTATATATATGATCAGTGTCAGTATGTATATATATGATCAGTGTCAGTATGTATATATATGATCAGTGTCAGTATATATATATATATATATGATCAGTGTCAGTATATATATATGATCAGTGTCAGTATGTATATATGATCAGTGTCAGTATATATATATGATCAGTGTCAGTATGTATATATGATCAGTGTCAGTATATATATATATGATCAGTGTCAGTATATATGATCAGTGTCAGTATGTATATATATGATCAGTGTCAGTATATATGATCAGTGTCAGTATATATATATGATCAGTGTCAGTATGTATATATGATCAGTGTCAGTATATATATATATATGATCAGTGTCAGTAAATATATATATGATCAGTGTCAGTATGTATATATGATCAGTGTCAGTATATATATATATATGATCAGTGTCAGTATATATATATATATGATCAGTGTCAGTATATATATATGATCAGTGTCAGTATATATGATCAGTGTCAGTATGTATATATATATATGATCAGTGTCAGTATATATATATGATCAGTGTCAGTATGTATATATATGATCAGTGTCAGTATATATATATATATGATCAGTGTCAGTGAATATATATATATGATCAGTGTCAGTATGTATATATATGATCAGTGTCAGTATGTATATATGATCAGTGTCAGTATATATATATATATATATATATGATCAGTGTCAGTATATATATATGATCAGTGTCAGTATATATGATCAGTGTCAGTATGTATATATATATGATCAGTGTCAGTATGTATATATATGATCAGTGTCAGTATGTATATATATGATCAGTGTCAGTGAATATATATATATGATCAGTGTCAGTATATATATATGATCAGTGTCAGTATGTATATATATGATCAGTGTCAGTATGTATATATATGATCAGTGTCAGTGAATATATATATATGATCAGTGTCAGTATATATGATCAGTGTCAGTATGTATATATATGATCAGTGTCAGTGAATATATATATGATCAGTGTCAGTATATATATATATGATCAGTGTCAGTATGTATATATATGATCAGTGTCAGTATGTATATATATGATCAGTGTCAGTATATATATATATGATCAGTGTCAGTATATATATATATATATATATATATATATATGATCAGTGTCAGTATATATATATATATGATCAGTGTCAGTATATATATGATCAGTGTCAGTATGTATATATATGATCAGTGTCAGTATGTATATATGATCAGTGTCAGTATATATATATGATCAGTGTCAGTATGTATATATGATCAGTGTCAGTATATATATATATATGATCAGTGTCAGTATATATATATATGATCAGTGTCAGTATGTATATATATGATCAGTGTCAGTATGTATATATATATATATGATCAGTGTCAGTATGTATATATATATATGATCAGTGTCAGTATATATATATATATATATATATATATGATCAGTGTCAGTATGTATATATATGATCAGTGTCAGTATGTATATATATGATCAGTGTCAGTATATATGATCAGTGTCAGTATATATATGATCAGTGTCAGTATGTATATATATGATCAGTGTCAGTATATATATGATCAGTGTCAGTATGTATGATCAGTGTCAGTATATATATATATGATCAGTGTCAGTATGTATATATATATGATCAGTGTCAGTATGTATATATATGATCAGTGTCAGTATATATATATATATATGATCAGTGTCAGTATATATATATGATCAGTGTCAGTATGTATATATGATCAGTGTCAGTATATATATATGATCAGTGTCAGTATGTATATATGATCAGTGTCAGTATATATATATATATATATGATCAGTGTCAGTATATATATATATGATCAGTGTCAGTATGTATATATATGATCAGTGTCAGTATATATGATCAGTGTCAGTATGTATATATATGATCAGTGTCAGTATATATGATCAGTGTCAGTATATATATATATGATCAGTGTCAGTATATATATATATATGATCAGTGTCAGTATGTATATATATGATCAGTGTCAGTATATATGATCAGTGTCAGTATATATATATATGATCAGTGTCAGTATATATATATATATGATCAGTGTCAGTATGTATATATATGATCAGTGTCAGTATATATATATGATCAGTGTCAGTATGTATATATATGATCAGTGTCAGTATATATATATATATATATATATATGATCAGTGTCAGTGAATATATATATATGATCAGTGTCAGTATGTATATATATGATCAGTGTCAGTATGTATATATGATCAGTGTCAGTATATATATATATTATATATATATATATATGATCAGTGTCAGTATATATATATGATCAGTGTCAGTATATATGATCAGTGTCAGTATGTATATATATATATATGATCAGTGTCAGTATGTATATATATGATCAGTGTCAGTATGTATATATATGATCAGTGTCAGTATGTATATATATGATCAGTGTCAGTATGTATATATATGATCAGTGTCAGTGAATATATATATATGATCAGTGTCAGTATGTATATATATGATCAGTGTCAGTATGTATATATATGATCAGTGTCAGTATGTATATATATGATCAGTGTCAGTATGTATATATATGATCAGTGTCAGTATATATGATCAGTGTCAGTATGTATATATATATATATATGATCAGTGTCAGTATATATATATATATATATATGATCAGTGTCAGTGAATATATATATATGATCAGTGTCAGTATATATATGATCAGTGTCAGTATGTATATATATGATCAGTGTCAGTATATATATATATGATCAGTGTCAGTATATATATATATGATCAGTGTCAGTATGTATATATATGATCAGTGTCAGTATATATATATATGATCAGTGTCAGTATGTATATATATGATCAGTGTCAGTATATATATATATGATCAGTGTCAGTATTTTTTATATATATGATCAGTGTCAGTATGTATATATATGATCAGTGTCAGTATGTATATATGATCAGTGTCAGTATATATATATGATCAGTGTCAGTATGTATATATGATCAGTGTCAGTATATATATATATATGATCAGTGTCAGTATATATATATATATATGATCAGTGTCAGTATGTATATATATGATCAGTGTCAGTATATATGATCAGTGTCAGTATATATATATGATCAGTGTCAGTATGTATATATATGATCAGTGTCAGTATGTATATATATATATGATCAGTGTCAGTATATATATATATATATATATATATGATCAGTGTCAGTATGTATATATATGATCAGTGTCAGTATGTATATATATGATCAGTGTCAGTGAATATATATATATGATCAGTGTCAGTATGTATATATATGATCAGTGTCAGTATATATATATGATCAGTGTCAGTATATATATATATATATGATCAGTGTCAGTGAATATATATATATGATCAGTGTCAGTATGTATATATGATCAGTGTCAGTATATATATATATATGATCAGTGTCAGTATATATATATATGATCAGTGTCAGTATATATGATCAGTGTCAGTATATATATATGATCAGTGTCAGTATGTATATATATGATCAGTGTCAGTATGTATATATATGATCAGTGTCAGTATGTATATATATATATGATCAGTGTCAGTATATATATATATGATCAGTGTCAGTATGTATATATATATATGATCAGTGTCAGTATGTATATATATGATCAGTGTCAGTATGTATATATATGATCAGTGTCAGTATGTATATATATATATATGATCAGTGTCAGTATGTATATATATATATATGATCAGTGTCAGTATGTATATATATGATCAGTGTCAGTATGTATATATATATATATGATCAGTGTCAGTATGTATATATATATATGATCAGTGTCAGTATGTATATATATGATCAGTGTCAGTATGTATATATATGATCAGTGTCAGTATGTATATATATATATATGATCAGTGTCAGTATGTATATATATGATCAGTGTCAGTATGTATATATATGATCAGTGTCAGTGAATATATATATATGATCAGTGTCAGTATATATATATATATATATATATGATCAGTGTCAGTATGTATATATATGATCAGTGTCAGTATATATATATATATGATCAGTGTCAGTGAATATATATATATGATCAGTGTCAGTATGTATATATATGATCAGTGTCAGTATGTATATATGATCAGTGTCAGTATATATATATATATATATATATGATCAGTGTCAGTATATATATATGATCAGTGTCAGTATGTATATATATATATATGATCAGTGTCAGTATGTATATATATATGATCAGTGTCAGTGAATATATATATATGATCAGTGTCAGTGAATATATATATATGATCAGTGTCAGTATGTATATATATGATCAGTGTCAGTATGTATATATATGATCAGTGTCAGTATGTATATATATGATCAGTGTCAGTATGTATATATATGATCAGTGTCAGTATATATATGATCAGTGTCAGTATATATGATCAGTGTCAGTATGTATATATATATATATGATCAGTGTCAGTATGTATGATCAGTGTCAGTATGTATATATATGATCAGTGTCAGTGAATATATATATATGATCAGTGTCAGTATATATATGATCAGTGTCAGTATGTATGATCAGTGTCAGTATATATATATATGATCAGTGTCAGTATGTATATATATGATCAGTGTCAGTATGTATATATATATATATGATCAGTGTCAGTATATATATATGATCAGTGTTAGTATGTATATATGATCAGTGTCAGTATATATATATATATATATATATGATCAGTGTCAGTATATATATATGATCAGTGTTAGTATGTATATATGATCAGTGTCAGTATATATATATGATCAGTGTCAGTATGTATATATGATCAGTGTCAGTATATATATATATATGATCAGTGTCAGTATATATATATATATGATCAGTGTCAGTATGTATATATATGATCAGTGTCAGTATATATGATCAGTGTCAGTATATATATATGATCAGTGTCAGTATGTATATATATGATCAGTGTCAGTATGTATATATATATATATGATCAGTGTCAGTATATATATATATATATGATCAGTGTCAGTATATATATATGATCAGTGTCAGTATGTATATATATATGATCAGTGTCAGTATGTATATATATATGATCAGTGTCAGTATGTATATATATGATCAGTGTCAGTGAATATATATATATGATCAGTGTCAGTATATATGATCAGTGTCAGTATGTATTTATATGATCAGTGTCAGTGAATATATATATGATCAGTGTCAGTATATATATATATATATATGATCATTGTCAGTATGTATATATATGATCAGTGTCAGTATGTATATATATGATCAGTGTCAGTATATATATATATATATGATCAGTGTCAGTATGTATATATATATGATCAGTGTCAGTATGTATATATATGATCAGTGTCAGTATATATATATATATATGATCAGTGTCAGTATGTATATATATATATATGATCAGTGTCAGTATGTATATATATGATCAGTGTCAGTATGTATATATATATATATATGATCAGTGTCAGTATGTATATATATGATCAGTGTCAGTATGTATATATATGATCAGTGTCAGTATGTATATATATGATCAGTGTCAGTATATATATATATGATCAGTGTCAGTATGTATATATATGATCAGTGTCAGTATGTATATATATGATCAGTGTCAGTATGTATATATATGATCAGTGTCAGTATATATATATATATATATGATCAGTGTCAGTATGTATATATATGATCAGTGTCAGTATGTATATATATGATCAGTGTCAGTATATATATATATGATCAGTGTCAGTATGTATATATATATATATGATCAGTGTCAGTATGTATATATATGATCAGTGTCAGTATGTATATATATGATCAGTGTCAGTATATATATATATGATCAGTGTCAGTATGTATATATATGATCAGTGTCAGTATATATATATATGATCAGTGTCAGTATATATATATATGATCAGTGTCAGTATATATGATCAGTGTCAGTATGTATATATATATATATATATGATCAGTGTCAGTATGTATATATATGATCAGTGTCAGTATATATATATATATATATATGATCAGTGTCAGTATATATATAAGATCAGTGTCAGTATATATATATATGATCAGTGTCAGTATATATATATGATCAGTGTCAGTATATATATATATGATCAGTGTCAGTATATATATATATATATATATGATCAGTGTCAGTGTATATATATATATGATCAGTGTCAGTATGTATATATATGATCAGTGTCAGTATATATGATCAGTGTCAGTATGTATATATATATATGATCAGTGTCAGTATATATATATGATCAGTGTCAGTATGTATATATATGATCAGTGTCAGTATGTATATATATATATATATGATCAGTGTCAGTATGTATATATGATCAGTGTCAGTATATATATATGATCAGTGTCAGTATGTATATATATGATCAGTGTCAGTATGTATATATATGATCAGTGTCAGTATATATATGATCAGTGTCAGTATATATATATATATGATCAGTGTCAGTATATATATATATATGATCAGTGTCAGTATGTATATATATGATCAGTGTCAGTGAATATATATATGATCAGTGTCAGTATGTATATATGATCAGTGTCAGTATATATATATGATCAGTGTCAGTATATATATATATATATGATCAGTGTCAGTATATATATATATGATCAGTGTCAGTATATATATATGATCAGTGTCAGTATGTATATATATGATCAATGTCAGTATGTATATATATATATATATATGATCAGTGTCAGTATATATATATGATCAGTGTCAGTATATATATATATGATCAGTGTCAGTATATATATATATATATATATATATATGATCAGTGTCAGTATATATATATGATCAGTGTCAGTATATATATATATGATTAGTGTCAGTATGTATATATATGATCAGTGTCAGTATATATATATATATATATATGATCAGTGTCAGTATATATATATGATCAGTGTCAGTATGTATATATATATGATCAGTGTCAGTATATATATATATATATATATATATATATATATATATATATATATATATATATATATATATATATATATATATATATGATCAGTGTCAGTATGTATATATATGATCAGTGTCAGTATGTATATATATGATCAGTGTCAGTATATATATGATCAGTGTCATTATATATATATATGATCAGTGTCAGTATATATATATATATGATCAGTGTCAGTATGTATATATATGATCAGTGTCAGTGAATATATATATGATCAGTGTCAGTATGTATATATGATCAGTGTCAGTATATATATATGATCAGTGGCAGTGAATATATATATATGATCAGTGTCAGTATGTATATATGTATGATCAGTGTCAGTATATATATATAAGATCAGTGTCAGTATATATATATATATGATCAGTGTCAGTATGTATATATATGATCAGTGTCAGTATGTATATATATGATCAGTGTCAGTATATATGATCAGTGTCAGTATGTATATATATGATCAGTGTCAGTATATATATATATATGATCAGTGTCAGTATGTATATATGATCAGTGTCAGTATATATATATGATCAGTGTCAGTATATATATATAATTGATCAGTGTCAGTATGTATATATATGATCAGTGTCAGTATATATATATATATATATATGATCAGTGTCAGTATATATATATATATGATCAGTGTCAGTATATATATATATATGATCAGTGTCAGTATGTATATATATGATCAGTGTCAGTATATATGATCAGTGTCAGTATGTATATATATGATCAGTGTCAGTATATATATATATATGATCAGTGTCAGTATGTATATATGATCAGTGTCAGTATATATATATGATCAGTGTCAGTATATATATATATGATCAGTGTCAGTATGTATATATATGATCAGTGTCAGTATATATGATCAGTGTCAGTATATATATATGATCAGTGTCAGTATATATGATCAGTGTCAGTATATATATATGATCAGCGTCAGTATGTATATATATGATCAGTGTCAGTATATATGATCAGTGTCAGTATATATATATGATCAGTGTCAGTATATATATATATATATGATCAGTGTCAGTATATATATATATATATGATCAGTTTCAGTATATATATATATATATATATATGATCAGTGTCAGTATGTATATATATATATATGATCAGTGTCAGTATGTATATATATGATCAGTGTCAGTGTGTATATATATATATATATATGATCAGTGTCAGTATGTGTATATATGATCAGTGTCAGTATATATGATCAGTGTCAGTATGTATATATATGATCAGTGTCAGTATATATGATCAGTGTCAGTATGTATATATATATATATGATCAGTGTCAGTATGTATATATATGATCAGTGTCAGTATGTATATATATGATCAGTGTCAGTATATATATATATATGATCAGTGTCAGTATGTATATATATGATCAGTGTCAGTATGTATATATATGATCAGTGTCAGTATATATATATATGATCAGTGTCAGTATGTATATATATGATCAGTGTCAGTATGTATATATATATGATCAGTGTCAGTATATATATATATGATCAGTGTCAGTATGTATATATATGATCAGTGTCAGTATATATATATATATATATATGATCAGTGTCAGTATGTATATATATATATGATCAGTGTCAGTATGTATATATATGATCAGTGTCAGTATATATATATATATATGATCAGTGTCAGTATGTATATATATATATATGATCAGTGTCAGTATGTATATATATGATCAGTGTCAGTATGTATATATATATATATATATGATCAGTGTCAGTATGTATATATATGATCAGTGTCAGTATGTATATATATGATCAGTGTCAGTATATATATATATGATCAGTGTCAGTATGTATATATATGATCAGTGTCAGTATGTATATATATGATCAGTGTCAGTATGTATATATATGATCAGTGTCAGTGAATATATATATATGATCAGTGTCAGTATGTATGATCAGTGTCAGTATGTATATATATGATCAGTGTCAGTATGTATATATATGATCAGTGTCAGTATGTATATATATGATCAGTGTCAGTATATATATATATATATATATATATATATATATATATATGATCAGTGTCAGTATGTATATATATGATCAGTGTCAGTATGTATAATATATGATCAGTGTCAGTGAATATATATATATGATCAGTGTCAGTATGTATGATCAGTGTCAGTATGTATATATATGATCAGTGTCAGTATGTATATATATGATCAGTGTCAGTATGTATATATATGATCAGTGTCAGTATATATATATATATATATATGATCAGTGTCAGTATATATATATGATCAGTGTCAGTATGTATATATGATCAGTGTCAGTATATATATATGATCAGTGTCAGTATGTATATATGATCAGTGTCAGTATATATATATATATGATCAGTGTCAGTAAATATATATATGATCAGTGTCAGTATGTATATATGATCAGTGTCAGTATTATATATATGATCAGTGTCAGTATATATATATATATGATCAGTGTCAGTATATATATATGATCAGTGTCAGTATATATGATCAGTGTCAGTATGTATATATATATATGATCAGTGTCAGTATATATATATGATCAGTGTCAGTATGTATATATATGATCAGTGTCAGTATATATATATATGATCAGTGTCAGTGAATATATATATATGATCAGTGTCAGTATGTATATATATGATCAGTGTCAGTATGTATATATGATCAGTGTCAGTATATATATATATATATATATATATGATCAGTGTCAGTATATATATATGATCAGTGTCAGTATATATGATCAGTGTCAGTATGTATATATATATGATCAGTGTCAGTATGTATATATATGATCAGTGTCAGTATGTATATATATGATCAGTGTCAGTGAATATATATATATGATCAGTGTCAGTATATATATATGATCAGTGTCAGTATGTATATATATGATCAGTGTCAGTATATATATATATATGATCAGTGTCAGTGAATATATATATGATCAGTGTCAGTATGTATATATATGATCAGTGTCAGTATGTATATATGATCAGTGTCAGTATATATATATATATATATATATATGATCAGTGTCCAGTATATATATATGATCAGTGTCAGTATATATGATCAGTGTCAGTATGTATATATATGATCAGTGTCAGTATGTATATATATATGATCAGTGTCAGTATATATATATATGATCAGTGTCAGTATGTATATATATGATCAGTGTCAGTATATATATATATATATGATCAGTGTCAGTATGTATATATATATGATCAGTGTCAGTATGTATATATATGATCAGTGTCAGTAATATATATATATATGATCAGTGTCAGTATGTATATATATTGATCAGTGTCAGTATGTATAATATGATCAGTGTCAGTATGTATATATATATATATATGATCAGTGTCAGTATGTATATATATGATCAGTGTCAGTATGTATATATATGATCAGTGTCAGTATTATATATATGATCAGTGTCAGTATGTATATATATGATCAGTGTCAGTATGTATATATATGATCAGTGTCAGTATGTATATATATGATCAGTGTCAGTGAATATATATATATGATCAGTGTCAGTATGTATAGATCAGTGTCAGTATGTATATATATGATCAGTGTCAGTATGTATATATATGATCAGTGTCAGTATGTATATATATGATCAGTGTCAGTATGTATATATATATATATATATATATATATATGATCAGTGTCAGTATATATATATGATCAGTGTCAGTATGTATATATATGATCAGTGTCAGTGATATATATATATGATCAGTGTCAGTATGTATATATATGATCAGTGTCAGTATGTATATATATGATCAGTGTCAGTATGTATATATATGATCAGTGTCAGTATATATATATATATATATGATCAGTGTCAGTATATATATATGATCAGTGTCAGTATGTATATATGATCAGTGTCAGTATGTATATATATGATCAGTGTCAGTATGTATATATGATCAGTGTCAGTATATATATATAATGATCAGTGTCAGTATGTATATATATGATCAGTGTCAGTATATATGATCAGTGTCAGTATATATATATGATCAGTGTCAGTATGTATATATGATCAGTGTCAGTATATATATATATATGATCAGTGTCAGTAAATATATATATGATCAGTGTCAGTATGTATATATGATCAGTGTCAGTATGTATATATATGATCAGTGTCAGTATATATATATATATGATCAGTGTCAGTATATATATATGATCAGTGTCAGTATATATGATCAGTGTCAGTATGTATATATATGATCAGTGTCAGTATATATATATGATCAGTGTCAGTATGTATATATATGATCAGTGTCAGTATATATATATATGATCAGTGTCAGTGAATATATATATATGATCAGTGTCAGTATGTATATATATGATCAGTGTCAGTATGTATATATGATCAGTGTCAGTATATATATATATATATATATATATGATCAGTGTCAGTATATATATATGATCAGTGTCAGTATATATGATCAGTGTCAGTATGTATATATATATGATCAGTGTCAGTATGTATATATATGATCAGTGTCAGTATGTATATATATGATCAGTGTCAGTGAATATATATATATGATCAGTGTCAGTATATATATATGATCAGTGTCAGTATGTATATATATGATCAGTGTCAGTATGTATATATATGATCAGTGTCAGTGAATATATATATATGATCAGTGTCAGTATATATGATCAGTGTCAGTATGTATATATATGATCAGTGTCAGTGAATATATATATGATCAGTGTCAGTATATATATATATGATCAGTGTCAGTATGTATATATATGATCAGTGTCAGTATGTATATATATGATCAGTGTCAGTATATATATATATGATCAGTGTCAGTATATATATATATATATATATATATGATCAGTGTCAGTATATATATATATGATCAGTGTCAGTATATATATTGATCAGTGTCAGTATGTATATATATGATCAGTGTCAGTATGTATATATGATCAGTGTCAGTATATATATATGATCAGTGTCAGTATGTATATATGATCAGTGTCAGTATATATATATATATATATGATCAGTGTCAGTATATATATATATATGATCAGTGTCAGTATGTATATATATGATCAGTGTCAGTATGTATATATATATATGATCAGTGTCAGTATGTATATATATATGATCAGTGTCAGTATATATATATATATATGATCAGTGTCAGTATGTATATATATGATCAGTGTCAGTATGTATATATATGATCAGTGTCAGTATATTTATATGATCAGTGTCAGTATATTATATGATCAGTGTCAGTATGTATATGATAATATGATCAGTGTCAGTATATATATATGATCAGTGTCAGTATGTATGATCAGTGTCAGTATGTATATATATGATCAGTGTCAGTATGTATATATATATGATCAGTGTCAGTATGTATATATATGATCAGTGTCAGTATATATATATAATATGATCAGTGTCAGTATATATATATGATCAGTGTCAGTATGTATATATATATATACTGATCAGTGTCAGTATATATATATGATCAGTGTCAGTATGTTATATGATCAGTGTCAGTATTATATATATATATGATCAGTGTCAGTATATATATATATGATCAGTGTCAGTATGTATATATATGATCAGTGTCAGTATATATGATCAGTGTCAGTATGTATATATATGATCAGTGTCAGTATATATGATCAGTGTCAGTATATATATATATGATCAGTGTCAGTATATTATATATGATCAGTGTCAGTATGTATATATATGATCAGTGTCAGTATATATGATCAGTGTCAGTATATTATATATGATCAGTGTCAGTATATATATATATGATCAGTGTCAGTATGTATATATATGATCAGTGTCAGTATATATATATGATCAGTGTCAGTATGTATATTATGATCAGTGTCAGTATATATATATATATATATGATCAGTGTCAGTGAATATATATATATGATCAGTGTCAGTATGTATATATATGATCAGTGTCAGTATGTAATATATGATCAGTGTCAGTATATATATATATATATATATATATATATATATATATGATCAGTGTCAGTATTATATATATGATCAGTGTCAGTATATATGATCAGTGTCAGTATGTATATATATATTGATCAGTGTCAGTATGTATATATATGATCAGTGTCAGTATGTATATATATGATCAGTGTCAGTATGTATATATATGATCAGTGTCAGTATGTATATATATGATCAGTGTCAGTGAATATATATATATGATCAGTG